>JH719969.1:87147-379036 GCA_000231845.2 Tetrahymena malaccensis 436
ATATTTGTAGCTAAACATTTTTAAAGATTGTTAATCAAAAATTGAAAATATATTTTATAAATTATATATTAAGAACTACACTATTTAAAATAATATACATTGTAAATTTAATCTTTTTTTCACAAAGAATTATAGTAATAAAAAAAATAGATTAATTTTGGTTATTGTTGTAAGTCATGTGCTTTTAAATACACATATAAGAAATAAAAAATTATAAATTTAAAAATGTATTCCCTCTGTATATTCCCTCTCTATATTAGGTAAAAACATTGGTACAGAGACACATATAAAAGAGAGGTTCCAATTAATATGATTAGAATTCCAAAATAATATTATAAATATTTGATAAGTACTTTATTATTGAAAATGAATATTTTAGCTTTGCTCTTTGATCTTTGATAAAGTTATATAATTTAAAAACAATAATAAGTTTTGAAAAATATTATTTATTTTCATATTTTTTAATCCAAAATTAATGAAAAAATCTAATATTAAATGATGAATCGTTCTAATTTTGATAGAAAAATGACGTTAGTACTAAAATTTTCTTATTATTTTTGTTTTGGCTAAACTGATTAACTTACAGCAGTTTCTGTATTAATTATGATAATATATTAACCAGAGTTATTTATTTATTTTTAATTTATACACAAAATTATCATCAAGCTCGAAAGTATAATTATTATATCAAATATCTAAATCTATTTTTACTAACTTGAATATATTATAATCTTATCAGAAAATATCTTGAATACAAAAAAATATATCAAATCCTTAATTTTAGTATTATTGAAACTAATTAATATTTTATTAAATTCTAGATTTTATATGTAAAAAAATACTAAAATAACTATTAATACTATATCCTGTATAATCGAGGATATATATTTAACTATTTTTCCTATTTTTAATGAAAATCCAAAAATATCTAGCTATCAAATATTTATACAAATACTTTTGCTATTTACGTTTAATGTAAAATAAATAAATAAAACATTAGCGAAGATAAACCATAAATTTTTCTAAATGATATTATTCTAATAATTAATTTTATTAGGTATGATTCTTTTATATACTATATATTTTGATTTTACAGAAATATAAATAGTAAATGAATAAAAAATAAATTAAGGTACTTTTGAAGGTAAATCATTATGAATATCTCAATTTTTATATAAAAATCTAAAAAACGATTTTGAGAAGTATAATTATTTTAAAAATGAATTTTTAACAAAAAATTTATGAAACTTAAAATTAGTGATGTAATTTTGATTTAGTAAAAAGGCGTTAGTGTTTCAAGTTTCTCTATAATGTACTCTTATTTACTTAGTAAATTTATTATTTTAAACCAGCTAATTTGTGGTAATATGAAAAATATTAACTTCAGGTAATAAATTGATTTGATGAAATCTAATTATTTTTAATAATTATAAAAAATATATCTTCAATATTGTAATCACAGTTTTTCTTTTTCAAATATCTAAATTAATTAATTGCATTAGTGATAAAATTATATATTCTTCACAAAATTAAATTAAAATATTAAGTTTTACATTTTTTTTTTCTCCTCTTACAACTCATATTTTAAATGAAGTTAAAACCTAAAATGCTAAATTTATAGCATTCTAACTTACATGATATGCTTTTATAGATTATATAGTATAAGGTATAAAATATTTTATATATATTGTATTTGATCTTAAATTTAATGACTATTACTAAAAAGTATATTATCAATTACCTTTTCTTAATGAAATATAAAACTGATTTGCTAATAATATTTACTATTTGTAACTATAGTTAAAAATTATTTAAAAATCTAGCGTGTAAAAGTTTTTAACTAAGTGGGTGATTATAACTAACTAAGTTGCTTTGCTTGAAAAATCTAACCACTTTTAATTACTAAAAAAATACTATCATCAATCTCTTAATATAATTTATCTATACCAAATATATTAATTTATTAATTAGTTAAGATCTTGATTAGATAATATATCCTTCTGAAAAAATCATACTTATAAAAAATATTATATCTTCCTATTTTTTGTTATTATTATCACTCTTATTTTAAATAAAGTTTTAAAATATATTTTAAATTTAAATCACATTAGTTTCATTAGTATAGAACATTTGTAAATTTTTTAACTTAATATATAATATATTTTAGATGATTTGACACACAGAGTGCTGTTAATTGATCAGCGATCATAATTTTAACTAAACTAAAATAAATATAATTTCAAGAGATCAAAAAATTTCATCGCAGTCATAATGATAGCACTCTATATGAAAAAAGATTTTAGATTATTTTATTAGATCATAGACTCAATAAGTTTTACTATTCATAATATTATCATTTCTCTTTTCTAGTAAAATATGAAACAATTTTATAAGTTTTACTTACTATGTGTATTTTTATCTCAAATTATTTATAAAGCTAGATTTTTAAAGCAATAATTTGTAAGTATTGCCAACTATTATATCTTTTCATTTATTTTAAGCTCCATACTTATCTTTCATGAAACATGAAAAAATATTTTTTTAAATAGTAAGTAAGTGTCATTTTCTATTACTTGAAATGCAATCAGTAAATATTTTTAAAAAATCTTATTTTAAGATAATTTAATTAGCATTACGTTACGTTTCTGTGTTGTTTCAAGAATCAATTAATATAAATTTTGCTCTATAAATAATCAATAATTTTTATAAGCAAACATATAATAATAATTTAATTAAAAAAAAAATTGACTAAAAATATAAACTACTCAATAGATGAGATAATTTGCTATTTTCCTTTTATTGTTAATAACTATTGCTGTTGTATCTGCTTAAACATCCTAATAATCCTAATCGCCTTAATCATCCTAAACACCCTAAACATCCTCGAAACTTGATTCATGTTTAACTACATCTAAGACTGCTTTTGACAATCTTTGCTAAGCAAATGATAAAGATTGTCTTAGCGCCTAGGACAGTGTTAAACTTTGTCTTATTGAATGCACTAAAGATACTGTTTAGAACGATGCTTATGTTCTTTATTGTGCTTAAACTTATTGTCCCTCTAATAACAAAACTGTTGATGCATGGTTAAATAATTTTCTTTCTTGTCTTCATTTAACAAATCTCTCATTTAGTATGCTTTTATTAGCTATATTTGCTTTTGCTTTATTATGAAAAATATATTTATTTTTATAGTTTAGAAATAAGTATATAATTTAATATTTTAATTGTTCAAGTATTCATAAATATATATTTGTAGCTAAACATTTTTAAAGATTGTTAATCAAAAATTGAAAATATATTTTATAAATTA
The DNA here is from genome assembly GCA_000231845.2 of Tetrahymena malaccensis 436. NCBI lineage: Eukaryota > Ciliophora > Oligohymenophorea > Hymenostomatida > Tetrahymenidae > Tetrahymena > Tetrahymena malaccensis. The sequence goes on from JH719969.1 coordinate 90,461, forward strand.
TATATTAAGAACTACACTATTTAAAATAATAATCATAGTAAATTTTATCTTTTTTTCACAAAGAATTATAGTAATAAAAAAAATATATTAATTTTGGTTATTATTGTAAGTCGTGAGCATTTAAAGAAAAGAAATAAAAAAATTATTAACTCTTTCTATTGGGTAAAAGTATTGAAACAGAGCACACATATAATAGAGAAATTCGAATTAATAGGATTATAATTTTAATTTATTATTTTAAATATTTGATAAGTATTTTCTTATTGAAAATGAAAATTTTAGCTTTTATCTTTGATTTTTGAAAAATTTATATAATGTAATAATAATAATAATAATTATTGTTATAACTGACTACGTTTATCAAAGATAAAAGATTTAATTTTAAATTACTTGAGTATAATCGCTTGAATTATTTTTTATCCAATAATTATAACTTGTAACTTTTTTAGAAATAGATAATTAATAAATTAATAATGCTAAAAAAATACTATTTGAAATGAAAATTTATTAAAGATAGATTACACTTGTTAAAATATAAATTTATAGAGTGACTTAACTAAATTATCGAAATAGATAAATAATATATTAAAAATATTACTAAATTATACAATGATATTTTTTAGGTTTTCATTCACCGCGTAATATTAATATGCTATTTATATTATGAATAGGCATACCAGTAAAAGGAATTAACTAAAAAATTTATTTTCTTGAATTCTAAAAAGGGTAAACCATTAAGCTATTTTAATAGAAATGGCAATAATTAGTTTTGAAAAATCTTATTATTTATTTTCATTTTTTTTTAATCCAAAATTTATGAAACAATTTAACATTAAATGATGAATTGTTCGAATTTTGATAGAAGAAAGACTTTAGTGATAAAATTCTTTTATTAATTTTGTAAAGGCTAAATTGATTATCTTACAACAATTTCTGTATTAATTACGTTAGTAAATTGATCTAAATTATTGATTTATATTTACTTATTACAAAAAAATTATCATCAAGCTTGAAAGTATAATTTTTATATCAAATATATCTAAATTACTTTTTTATCAATATGATTAGATTATTATCTTATTAGAAAAATATTAAAATACAAAAAAATATCAAATCCTTTATTTTAGTATTATTGAAACTAATACTTTGTTGAATTTTATATGATATATGTAATTTAATATTAATACGTTTATTAATTTATATCATCAACAATGAATAATCAAGAATATTTATTTACCTATTTTTCTTATTATCGAAAAATAAATTGCTGTCAGATCATCATTCAAATAATTTGATATTATAATTTTAATGATAAAAAAAATTAATTAAAGGATTAGCTAAGATAAATCATAAATAATGTTTCTATATGATATTATTCTAATAATTAATTTTGATAGATATAATTATTTTATATTATGTAATCTAAAATTTATGTAACTTAAATGTTAAAGCAGAAAATTGATATTTAATTTTTCAAATTTTGATTTATAAAAAAGGTGTTAGTGTTCAAAATTGTAATTTTGATTATATTACTCATATTTGTTACTGTAATTTTTTATACAGTAGTTTCTGTAAGAATTCAAAATTTAGTATAATAGCATACAATTCAGGAAATATTTTGGTTTGAATCATCAACCTATTTTTAATTAAATCTATATAGATTCAGTAAACGACTCTTTTATATTATTTATAGCAATCGTTTCACAATTTAAGTTAATAAAGGTTTAAGCATGAGCAATTTTTTATTGATGCAGTTGTAAATTTTTAAATGATGATATGTATTCAACCTTGAGTTATATTGTAATGTTGCTTTAATTTAATTTAAAAAGTGTAAATAAATAAATAAATAAAATTATTTGCTGATTTCATATTTTTTATTCTAGATATGCTGATATATCTGTTTGAACATCCTAAAATTTTGACTAACTCACAACTACAATTCCAAAAACTTTGTTGATAAAATGACAAAAGTTGTTCAAACAACTTGGAAATTGTTAAAGCTTGTATAATATATGATATAAGGATACTGTTTAGAATAATTTATACTTTTTTTTGCTATATTTGCTTTTATTTATGATGAAAATTTATAATTTAGTCTTATAATTTCACGATAAATATATAATTTTAATAAATGATCACTCACATTATATAATCTTCAAATAACTTTTAAAAATAGATAGATTTAATCAAATATAAATACTTTTTCATATTTTTGAAAATATATGACTAATTTACTTTACTTATTGTATTTATAATATAATAGAAAAAGGGTGGTCTAGCCCAACTTTTAGAATATAAATTTTTATAAACTTTCATTTGATCAATCTTATGATTTCATAATGATGGTAACATTTTATTAAATAATCATCGACTTCATATTATTGAGTATGTATAATTTTTAAATATGTGATAAAATAAAATATGTATTTAATTATTATAAATATCTTTTCAATTTTTAAATTGGTTAAGATTTTAGTTTCTTTATTATTTTATACTAATAAACTACATAAAATGGATAAAAAAAATAATATTTAAAACAATAGCAACAATACAAAGTTACTCTTTTCAAAATAGTAAATTATTAATATTTTTTGTTAAATCTGCTGAAACAGTAGAAATAGCGGGTTTTTTAAAATTGTAAATGAAAGTTGGAAGGAATATACTTTTTTTATGTATCTAATTAAAATAGCTAATTAATTGCTTCATCTAATAGTTAATTCTTTTAATTTTCTAATTTTCTAATAATAAGTTATATATTGGAAAACTTGAAATAAAAATAGATAATTAATAGAATAATACTAATATTTAATTATACTTACCCTAAGCTATTAAATTGTAACTTTTAGAAACTAAGTTAGACCTACAGAAAGATAATTCTAAATTTTTATTTGTTAAATGGAGTAATTCAATAAATTCTCAAAAAACTAGAATTATTTTATTAGATAAATAAAATGAATACATATAATTTTAAAATAATAACAATATACAGAGTGGTTTTCATTTTATAAATAATATTAGCTTTTTAAAATCTTTGTAAATGTGTAAAACTACCCGTAAATGTCATAAATTAATTATTTTCTAATATGTAATAAAAATATATTTATTTTAAAATCAGGTTTCTATGAATCTAATTAGCCTTACTTAAAAATTAGAAATTTAAATATTACTTATTTTTCTGCTCAGGTAAGGAAAAGCAATAAAAACTCTAAATTAATTTTTTTTACTTAAGCATATCTTAAATTCAGGCTTGATTTTTCATTAAAATTAAAATTTAATGTGAATATGTTTAATTTTTTAATTAATTACTTTATCCACTTGAATTTCTTAATATTAAATAATAACCTATTTATCAGTAGCAGTAGTTACAAAAAAAGCTGATGCGTTAGGTAGAAATATATTATTAAATAAAATCTATTAGAAAAAGTTGTGTAAAATTACAAATTAATATATTACCTAAGATATATACTTCTAACATAAATAACCGTTTAGAGATTGGTAAAAAATATAATTAATAAATCAACTAAAAAAACAAATAACAACAATTATGAGCTTACAAAATATAATTATACTTTGTCTTTCTATAGCTTTAGCTTTTGGCTAATAAGGCCAAGCTGTAACATGCCTTACAAGTGATTGTTTTATTGATTGTGGATCACCTAGTAATTCTGAATGGATTAATGTTGTAGGTGGTTGTGCAATTCAAGACTGTAGCGCAGTAGGTTCTTTAAGTTTTGTTTTAGATCCATTTTGCTAATCATGTCCTCAAGGTGGTAAAAGTAATATTTATGCTAATGCATAATAAACTGGATGCTAGGCTTCTCCTGTTGGTGGTACACTTAAATAAGCATGCTAAAGTAGTTCTAATTGTAGTGCCTGTCCAAAAATTCCTGTTGGATTTAACTGGAGTCCTAACTCTGATGGAACTACTTGCAGTGTTTAGTCCTGTAATGCATAATAATACCCTGTTTCAGGTTTAACTGATGCATTTTGTGCTTCTTGTGTTCAAAGTAAAGGTTAAGTTTGGGCTAATTTTGATGGTTCTCTATGTGTGATTGCTTCTGCAAGTTGTAGTAGAAAGACAGGTTGGACTGATTTTGATTGTAAAGTTTGCAACAATGGTATTACTGGTCATACTACCTTACTATATGCTACTGCAGATAGAACAGCCTGTTCAGCTACTCCTTCTCCAGGAAAAAATGTTTAATGCTAAGATTCCTATTCTACTTGTTACAAATGTGGAACAGTTAATGGATTTGATTGGAATGCTAATGCAGATTAAAAAAACTGTAATGTTATTAATTGTAATGCAGCTCCTCTTCCTAAGGCAGGTGTAACTGATTAATTTTGTGCCTCTTGTCCTGGAGATGGTAAAGGAAATACTTAGATTTGGGCTAATGCTGAAGGTTCTGCATGTGTTGCTTCTACTTAAAGTTGTAGCAGTTAGAGTGGTTGGACAGATTCTAATTGTGCTGCATGCTATGGAACTGCATAAGGCGCAAATCAATATGCTACTTTAGATAAAGCAGGATGTAGTAATCAATAAAATTAGTAATCTATCAATGGTAGTGACAATGAGAATGGAAATAACCCAGTTTTGAACTCTTCTCTTCTTGTTTTTTCGATTTTTACATTATTTTTATCATTAATATGATAATAAATAAGCTTTATTAAATTTTCTAAGAATATTTTAAATATTAAATTTATAATTTTTTTGTGAGTTTGATGAATGTACTAAGTGTATGTATACTAATTTTAATTTGAATACACAGTTTAATGATATTTTTTTTCATTTTCAAATGGTGAATTTAATATTTGGAAATCAGATTATGATGTTATTGCAATCTTTAATTTTATTAATTCTAAAGAAATTTTTAAATAGTGAAAAAACTTTTATATTAAATATATTATTAAAATGATTTAAAAAATTTTTTAAAAGCAAATAAAATTATTTTTTTAATTGCAGCTTTGGTAGGCTAAAAAATAACATCATAGGTTATTAAACTAATCTTAAATGATATATACTATAGTTTTATAATTAATTAATTTAAAAATGTCTTAACAAATCAATAATTTTTAGAAAAGTTATGGATTATTTTATAAAATTAAATATTTTTATATTAGGAATCATAATCAATAATAAAGTATATTTATTTAAATCCTTCAATTTTTCTAGGAATACAATATTCAAACCATTATTTAATGTTATATCTTAAGAAATTAAAATTATTTATTTACTTGTTTTCCTTATTTATAGATATTGTTATATAAAATTGTCTCTCTATCAACTATCAAACAAATGTTTTGATTTTATATAAATATAAAAAAATAAAAGGATAAAAATAAATTAAGGTATTTGTGAAGGTAAACCATTATGAATATTTCAATTTTTAAATTTTAACAGTCGCTATTTTAGAACTTTAATTATTTTTAAATTTGAATTTTTTAAGATAATATTTATGAACCTTAAATTTAATTATGCAATTTGATTTAGAAAAAAGGGTTTGGTGTTTCAAATTTCTCTTCAATGTTGCTCTTATTCGCTAATTAAATTTATTATCTAACATTAGCTTCTCTTTGGTAATATAAAAATAGTTATTAAGGTCTTAATATACTGCTTAAAATGATATATATGTCCTTTTTTGTGCTTGACTTATTGTATCACTACTATCTAAACTGTTCAGGTATGGTTAAATACATTTTAATCATGTATTAATTTAGCTTAGATTTCATTTTGATTCCTTTTATTAGTTATATTTACTTATATTAATAAAATAAATTTATTTTTATTTTTGTAATTTTAAATTAATGAGATAAATTAATAAAATAATTGGTAAAGTATTCATAAATATGAACTTTTATCTTAAAACGTGATTATTATCTATTGGTAATCAAATATTGAAAATTTAATGCGTTTCTAATTATGTTTATGTATAAAGGGAACAATATTCAAAATAATTTATACACTAGATAAATTTGTATCTTACTTTTTATGAAGAGTTAATATTTTAAATGTAAAACATTTATTTTGATTATTATAGCATTTCATATGGTATGAAAGTTATTTATAAGAAATTTAAAAGCAAAAAACTTCGTCATTTTTAATTATTTAATTTATTATATAATAATTATTAGAATTAAAAATAATAAAAATCAATTTCGTAAATAAAAAATCGAAATGGTTTATTAATGTTTGAATTAGGTATATAATTTTAAGTTTAAAAGACTATTATTTTTAATAAATCTGTTTATTAATTCACTAAAAATTGATGAAATATTTTTTTTATGTTAAAAAGGAATATCACTTATAAGATTTAAATGAAATCAATAACTATAATAGTAAGACTTAAATTAAATAATAATAAATATTTGTTTTAAGTTGGTAGATTATTATTTTTAGCTAAAAAATAATTTAAAATAAATTTGAAATATTTAAAAAAGTAAACAATTTAATCACAAATAACATTCATAATATAATTATTTCATAATTATCTATTTTTAAGTATATTAGGTTGTAAATTTAATATTAATTTTTTGTTTTTAGATTTTCAAGATAATTATTTTTAGATATTTATCTAAATATCCTTTTTTTATAATCTTTAAAAGCAAATTTTAGAAGAGTGTTGAATATTTTTGTTAGAATTATTTGAAATCATTCTTAGAAATAGATTTACTAGAGCTTTTATTTTAAATTGGTTGAGTTAGGTAATAAAAAAGGGAAATCTAGCTAATATGGATACTTTTAGAATTGTTTGCTTAAACTTACAAAATTAAATAACTAAATTTTAGTTATTTTGTTAATATAAATATTATTTTATTATTTGATAAAATTGTACTTTTTTTTAGGTTTTCAAGATAGTAATTTTTAGATATTTATTTTAATATCGATTGAAAAGTTTTAAAACAAATTTATGGAGAGTTTTGAATTTTTTTTATAAGGTTTATTTGAAATCATTGTTTAAAATATATTTTTTGATGCTTTTATTCTGAATTATTTGAGTTAGATGATAAAAATGAAGAATCTATGCTTTTATCTATACTTTAAAAATTAATTCCTTTTATGCTCCCAATATCACTAAGTTGAAAAACAAGATTTTAGTTATTTTGACTGATTTATACATTTTTTTTATTATTTGAGAAAATGTTGTGATTAGAATTAGAGTTGTACTCCTCTTTTAGTTCATTTATTTATTTAATATATAATTTTTAATCACCTTCTTTGTTTTAATTTATATCAATCAGTAATATTGAGTTTTTTTATTTGGATTATTCAAAAACTGTAAAATTATTATTATTATTATTTGTTTAGTTAATGTTATTATTAGAGTTTCGATTTTAGTTTGTGTCGTTCAACGCATTGAGAATATATTAGCTGTTTGTAGGTGCCGAAGATCTGGATTTGTTTTAATAGCTATATTTAGCAGGGCTTATAATCGGTGAAGGATTTAGAGATGAGATAGATATTCTAGGAATTCCAATTATTGAACCTAATGAAAATCTTGAGTTGGCTCTATATTTTTTATAGCTTTACAAGAATCTTAATTCATTAAGTTTTTCTTCCCTAATCTTAAACATGGAAGGGTTTTATCTCTCATACCCGTATGGGCTAATTTAGAGTTATCTCAGTGGGTCTATTTATTTAATTAATGGTATATTTGTCTCACATATTTTACCGTTTTTAAAAATTTTAACAATTGGAGCTAATTATATGTTAAATAACACCAATAGACAGAGAACAACTAGAGTAATTTCAATGCATTATATTGTTTATATCTATTGTGATGATGAATATGTAATAGAATCGTTTGAAAATTAAATGCAATCAATTTAAATTAAATAACTTAATTTTAAAATATAGATAGCCAGCCAGATAATACTATTAATAATGTTAATTATATTATCTGAAGATTCCTTAAAAGGTCTTAGATATGTAAGTAAAATCAGGTAAATTGACTCTAAAACAAAAATACTGCAAATTTAAGCAAGATATTTACCCTATAGAGACACAATCAGTATCGGTATAAGAAAAACTTCTTTAAAAATGATTGAGAGATTGTAGTTTTTCTATATCCATGTAGCACTGTAACATCCACTTTAGATTAAATTTTAATTTACATCTTGGATAGAAGGAGTTTCTTAAAAATTCAAAATTATCTATTAATTATTATTTTGCTAGTACAAAAAGATTAGAATTGAAACAACTAAAAGAGAATTCACTATTACTAATAGAATTTTAATAATAAAAAGACTATCACTACTCGTACTTTCAGATTTAACGCAAAAATACACAATTTATAAAACTAATCCTATCTACACCACTTATGTTGATATTATTAAAAGCTATATAATTATTCCACAGATGTATTTATTGTAAGCGTTGATAATGCTATTCTAGTCTCTTTTTTTAATCACTAATTAAATGATTTTGTATATCATAAATAGATAAATAATCATCAATATAGCTCCTGAAGAAGATAAAATGATGTTTCCTACAGCATCATTTTCATTGAATGAGTAATTTATTTGTGATTAATTTTCGTTTGATTTGAAAGGTATGTTTATCCAACTGGTGGATTTTAATATCTTGAATGGATTAATATCTATTTATTTATAAAATAAATCAATCAAAAATTTAGAATTCGCATATAAACAGATGTAATTAAAAAATCAGGGAATTAAATAAATAATATAGTTAGTTATACATTTGAATGGCGCAAATAATCTTGATGTCTTTATGTTTGAGGAGGTCACTGATATCAGATTTAAAAAATATATTTTAGAAAATGAGAATAATGTGCTTAACAGGATTAAATTCTTTGATTTAAAGCAAGACAGTACAATGCTCATCGTCAGCGAAGAAAATAATAAAAAGCTTGTTAGGCAGATAATTGTGGTATTTGCTGATTCGCTGTAATTTATCAGCTAGATTTCAGTTATGCATTTTCCGTCATAATTATAATATTATTACTTACATATTTTGCACTAATCAGAAATTTCGCACACTAAACAATTAGGATTGAATATCTAACACGTATTTTGGAAACTCAGAATTCTTTCTAATTTTGTGACATTTTTAATTTCATACTGAGCTTCATGAATTTTATTTTACTTAGCCTTTTCATAAAGTGTTTTAGATTGTTGTTATTGTTATTTTTATTATAATTAAGATAATTTATGTAAAGATTTCTAAAATAGAATTTTTGACGTGTCAGATTTGATTTGTGGAACATCTTGTTGATTAACTTTTAATTATATTATGCACTACACATAAATAAATTGATAACCATCAAAAATGCAATTAATTTAGTATTATTTTTTAATTTAAAAAAATAGTTTTGTGGCAGATATTTTTTGCAAAAACTAATCTGATGTATCTATTTTTTAATTTAACACTATAGAGTGCATCTATTCCATAAATTTTTGTAGCTGAGAAATAATTTGGATATCTAATCTATCTTCTATTTATTAAAAATAAACTATTAAATACCAAGAGAGAAAAAATTAGATATATACCTTCAAATTTATTGAGAGTATTAATGCTAAAAATACTTTGAAAATTTGGAAAACTTTCTTTTGCTTAAGAAACTGTTATGAACTACTAAAAAATTGCTTAATTTATTTTTATGTTAAGCTGATAGAAAAACTCATTCAATTCCTCTAAAATTTTTTCATCAGCTAACTATTCTTTTCCTAGCTAATCATAAGTTGTAATATTACAAGTAGCTTGAGCTTATGCATCTAATCCGTATTTATACTTGCAAGAATATCCCAATTATTTTAAATGAGAAATCTAAATTTTCTCTGGGCTCTGCAATGAAAGTGCATTTATTTCTTATTTTTTAGAAATAATAAATTTATGATAATTTTGTTTAAAATAATATGATTTTTACTCTAAATTGATAAAGAAAGGGACAGAAGTATGTATATCAAGTATTAATATCGTTAAATTTATTATTGAAATTAAAGAAATATCATTTTTATTTAAATATTTTTTTCTTCTTGAAATTTTATTAATTATTAAGAAAAAAAGTGTTTATTAAAACAAAAAAGACATCAATATTAATAGCTTACTTAGCTTAGTTAATTTATTGATAAACAATTATTAATTTTATTTAGCTAATTTATTGGTTTAATAGGCCTTCTTTTAATTTTAATCTTAGCAGTAAATAACTCAAATAATTTCATAAAAATTATACAAACCTCACCAATAAATATCACCAACAAATTAATAATTTTGCAGATGATTTATTTTTGTTACTACAAAGGCAAAATTAATATATTAAGGAGGAAGCATCCAAGCATATCTTGCTATACTATTACTAAGATTAAATATCTTTTTTCTTATAAAAATTTATGTCATCTATTTCAAATATTAAACTCTCTGTAAGATTTAATTTTTCCATAGAAATTCCAACAAAAGTAGAATCCAATTTTACTATTGGAGCCAATAAATTAATGTTTATTATTTTTTTATTGATAGTAATAAAAATTTTTGAGCCACTCTTTTTTTTGAGAGTTACTTTCATAATTGGTAATAAAATCCTATTTTTTGGTTTTCTTAATTATGTAAATTAAATGACAAATTAAGCAAATAATATTGAAATTTGTTAGTTTTAAAGATTTTTTAATTTTACTCATTTATTCATAGTAAATTTTCATTTTGAATTTATTTTATAATCTATATTACTCCCCGCTACATACCTATTTTGTGAATTGTAATTTTTTTTGGTTACATAAACTAATAGAAGGTATATTTCATTTAATTTATATTAATAATTTTTTTAAATTTTAATTTCTTAGCAAACTTAGATTTAGCTTTTGAAAATATAATTTTATACATTATAATTATTCAAAGGATAGATACACTTGCCAAAATTTTTAACAAATATCTATAAAATTTCAATTTAATATTTTTGTTTTTATTTTAAAGATTATTAGAAAAATTTTAATTTATGTTAAAAAGAAAAATAAATAAATAAATTTTTGTTTTTAAAATTTTAATGAATTTTTTTATATGTTAATGATGTAAGTCTTTTGTAAGATTTGCTATAACAAATTTAATTAAACTTAACTAAATTTATGCAAATATTCATACTCTATACTTTTCAAGAAGTAACTAATTTGTACTATTTCTAAAATTTTCATTCTATTAATTAAGATTGTTATTTAATTTGCTCTTTAAATTTAAATTAATTTTTATTTCTAAAATATTCAAAACAATTTTTTTTAAATAATCAAATTAAATATTTTAAATTAAAAAAATAAACCTCTAGTTGCTAAGTATTATGATCATTTTTATTCTAGAAGAAAATATCTAAGAGTAAATATTTTTTAAATAATAAATATTCAAAATTAGTAATTGTATAATATTTAATATAACTAAAGTAATAATAAATAAATTTTTGCTTCATTGCATGTAAAGTATGAGTTATATTTTTAAATTTTGCAAGCAAATCTATCAAAAATTTTATTTGCATCATCTTATCTATCAGTTTTAGTAGTAATTTTTTTAGATTTAAAAATTCTGATATTTAATTTTATTTAGATTTAGATTTAAATAAATAAATATAAAATTTGCTTTTCACAAATAACTTATAATCTAGTTAGTTACAATAGAAAAAAGTAAAATTGTGATCATAAAAATTAACAGAGTAATTATAAGGAAAAATTAATTTTATTATTAAATATCAGTATGAATTACTTATAAAGAAACTAGTAACTAAATAAATTAAATAATAAAACTAATTTGGTTTTTAAAATAAAAAAAACTAATTGCTAATTTTACATAAAAAAATAACCTAAAATAATAAAAATCTTTTAATAAAATTTAAAATTAAATACTATTTTAAAACATTTTTTGTTTTTTTAATAAATATAAATGATTTATTTAATGATTGACTTATTTTTTTACATAGTTACATTCAAGGAAATCTTTTAAGCATACAATTTTAATTTAAATGATATTTTAATTGTAAGTATAAACTAAAAAAATATGAATTAAGTAAGAGTAAGTTCAAATCAACTCAAAAAATAAAAATAATAGAAATTATTAAATGAATTATTGCATTTTTAACTTTATTTAAACTAATTTAATTTCTAAAGTATCCTGAAAATAAAGATAGATTTACTCTAATATACTCTATTTAAATAATTAGTATGAGGATAGTAAAAGAATTTATCTAAGAATTGAATATTATTTATTTACATTATTATTTTCCTCTGTAAATAGAATTCTAAATAAAGACAAATTCATTAATAAATAGATAGATAGATACATTTTACTAAATTAAATGAACATAAATTACAAAGTGATTTTACTTTTATTAGCAGGTTTAGCTGCTAGTTTTGTGCTTATTAAAAGCATACATAACAAAGATTATGATGACTCGCTGGGAGTGAGAGTTCCTTACGTTGATTAAACAAGTTACTCAAACTTACTAGAAATTAAAACCACTCACTTCCATTTAGATATTTAACTTGATTTTTCACTCAATTAAATTAATGGAACATAGACTTTATTCATGACAGCAACTAGAAGTGGTGCTACCCATCTTGATTTAGATATAGATGGAGTTTAAGTATAATAAGTCAGGGAAGAGATTTAAGGTGAGCTTAAGTTTGTGGTTAACTATCCTAAAGAAGTAGTTACTGGAGAATAGTTGTCCATTTCTCTTAAAGAACCTCTTATTTAAGGAAAATAATATATTTTCTACATAGATTACTCAGTATAAAACTCATCAGCATCATCATGGTTGACTCCAGAGTAAACAGCATCCAAATCTTTACCGTAATAACAAACAATCTCAATTTAAATAAACTTTTATCATTCTGCTCTGATGGCGTGATCAGACAGACATATTTGTTTGTACATTTATTTTACTTTACTAACAATTTACATTAAGAATATCTAATTAAAAAATTTAGTGTTTGAGGGAATTTAATTATTTGCAAACGTTAAAAAATAATGATATTAAATATATTAAAACAAAAGTTACTTGTTTACATAGTGTGAATCAACATATTGCAGAAGTTTAGCACCATTCTAGGACTCTCCTTACATCAAATCTACCTATTCTGCTAATGTCACTGTTTAGGATCCAATTAACATTTTTTTGAGTGCTAATTTGACCTCAAAAATACCTCATCCTACTTTAAAAAACTACTCTATTTATTCATTTAGAATGGATATTCCTATACCATCTTACCTTTTTACTATTGTGGCTGGTAATGTAGTGCTTTAAATGATAGGTGAAAGAACTGGAGTTATTAGTGAACCTACCCACATTTAGGCCTATGCAAATGAGTTGAGTGATTTAGAATTGTATCTGCAAACTTTAGAAAACTACACAATTCCTTACACTTGGGGTAATTATCAGATTGTAATTCTACCTCCCAGCTTCCCATTTGGTGGCATGGAAAATCCCCTTGTAACATTCGCTTCCCCCTCTATTATTGTAGGAGACAAAAGTGGTGTTTCGGTTGCCATTCATGAAATTGCACATAGTTGGTTTGGTAATTTAGTTACATTGCTTAACTGGAGAAATGTATGGATTAATGAAGGTTTAACTGTTTATCTTGAACGTTAAGCGAATTTAATTTTAGGAGGAGAAGATAATTACCTTATTAATTCCTATGTTGGAAATAATACCTTGATGGATGATATGAATGGATATGGGCTTGATAGTAACTATACTTCTTTGCATCCCTTTGTTAAAGGAACAAATCCAGATGATTCTTTTTCTAATATTCCATATGAAAAAGGCTTTTAATTTGTAACCTACTTAGAAACAGTAGTTGGTAGAGAGTTTTTACAAGGCTTTTTACGCTCATATTTGTAAAAATTCAAGTTCTAAAGTATTGATCACGTTACATTCCGTGAATACTTCACTGAATACTTGCTTCTAAATAATCCTAGAAAGGCCTCAAAGATCTTATCCAAGATAGATTGGAATGCTTGGATTAACGGAGTGGGCTTACCTCCTGTGATTCTTAATTTCACCACCCCAATAGTGCCAGAAACATAATAATTAGCCAAAGATTACATAAGGTATATTTTTTAGTTTGTTTGAAGATTATATATATAAAACTGAATTTATATTTTAAATATAGTTTAAATGGTACTGCATCTCCTAGTAATGTTGATTTCTTCAATTAAATCTCTTTGAATGCAAAGACTATCTTTTTGTAATATCTATATGATAATTTAAGCTCTGTCAATGTTGCTATTATTTAAAGAATTGATTCAGACTACTAGCTTTCCAACAGCACTAATATGGAACTCTAATGGAGATGGTATAGAGTAACTATTAAAGTCGGTTATAATGCTAATATAGAATAGATTCATTAGTTCTTAGGTAGTATTGGTAGATTAAAAATGATTTCACCAGTCTACTAAGCATTAGTTGATTCAAACTAAAAGGCTTTAGCTTAATAATATTTCAATGAATACTAAAGCTTTTACCATCCTATTGCTGTCATTGCCATTAAAAAGATTGTCTAATGAGGGAATTTTTAATTATATAAAAAAAAAACTGTAAAAAAGCATTAAACTTTGTTTTAGTTTTATGAAGTTTATAAAATAATTTTATATGTTTTATATCAATTTTACTTAGTAAACTTAATATTTTAATCTTTTAACCAATAAAAATTCTTTCACTATTTATTTTATTTATTTTTCATAAATAGTTGATCAGTGTCTGATACTTTTTATTCAAAAAATTTATAAAAGAATTTGCTTACTTCATAATTCTTCGGCAAACCCTTTGAAACTTATTAACATTTTTCTTTATGTATGTAAAATTGATTTTGAGCAACTCTCTTTATATTTCTTTGAATAATTAATTTTGAATTTATAAATTTTTAATTCAGCTTAATAGTTTCATCTTAGAATCAAAATGTTTTCTCAAAAATTATCAAAATAAAACTTTAGAATAGAAAAATTTGTTTATTCAAAATTTATTTTTGAATAAATTTAAATATTTTTTAAATAATTTTAGATTGATTATATTTTTTTATTTTTGAGATAGATCAAGAAATAATTCAAATTTGGATTTGGACTTATTTAATTAATGATGAATTAGTTTTGATAAAAGTTTAAATTTGGACTAGTTAGTATGTAAGTTCATAGAAAATAAGTTTTATGGTAATTTGAATGTTTTTTTTTTAAATCCAGTTCAACTAGTTACCTATCTCTCTCTCTCACATAAATTATTGATTAATTTATCTCTATTTTAATAAATATAGCTTGTTTTAGGTATTAAATAAAAATCAATTTAACAAATATCTAAAATTTGGATTTAGACTTATTTAATTAGCTTTGAATGATTATTGAAAAATGCTTTAATTTGGATAAGTTATCACTTAAGTTAGTATAAGATTAGTTTTTAGGACAATTTGAGTATTTTAAAAAATAAAATTCAACCCAAGAATATCAAACAATCTATCTTTCTGTGAAGTATAATGTTATTATTTTTTTCTATATTTTAATGAATAAGGGACTTTATGAGGTATTTGATAAAAATTATTATGAATATTTGTTGGATAACAAAAAACTTTTTTCTTTTACATTTAATTTTGTATTTTCACTCATAAACATAATTCTTTTATAGAATAATATGTTTTAAATATAAGTTAGCAGTACTTAACCCCTTCAGATCATAAAACTTTACTTCGAATAAGTGCATATTCTTAAAGGATAAATTTAATATATATATTAGCTCTATAACCTTATCCTTAATACTATATAATTTTATCTTAAAATTGGATAAAGTCTATTTCTTTACAACTATCCATTTGTTCGTTAACTAAGCTTAAATTAGAGGTTCATATGAAGATAAGAAAAGATTAAGACTAATTAATATTTAATAAAAGAAAAATTAATAAAAAAATTAGATTAGATCTACCTTATCAGAATTAATTAACGTTTAAGTAACATTCAAAAATCCAAATTTAAATAATTATGTGGTAGTGGTCAATGAGTTTTTATATAATAATAATAAATTAAAAATTTAGAAAACAAAAGATTTTTAGAATGGTAACTAAGGTTTTTACAACCACTTTGGTTTCTTTGCTTTTGATCACTGGAGCAATCTATTATTTCTCATCTAATAAGAGTATGCTCAAGGACTTCCATGGAAATTTGACTCCTACTGAACATATGCTTTGTAAAGCTGAATAATTTTAATAGAATGACTATAACAATTGTATCAACAACTATCTTGATAAGGAATGCTAATATAATTACTACAGTTTCCTTGGTCAATACAGATAAAATGAAACTAAATTTTACTAAATTTACAAAATGTAGCCAGGTGATGTAAGAGCTGTAGTTGAAGGTTGGAATAAGTCTTGTAACACTTTCGAGCATTACAAGAGATGTGGAGATGCTGAATACCTATTCACCCACTGTGTCTATTCAGGAGAAATCTCTGATTGCTCAATTCAAAACAAAGAGTACATTTAAGCTGCTTGGGAATGCTCAAAGGTTCCTGATGGTGTTCCTTTCTGGGATTAAGATCTCTACTCTGCTAAATGCATGACTGGAATAGTTAACTTGGCTAAGGGTTCTTTGGCTGAAGCTTTGGCTTGCAAGTGAGCTAAACTATAAATAGTCTTTATAATATATTAAAATAAGAAATTTGGCCTATAGAAAATTGAATGTTATGTAAGTATAAATGAATATATAAAAATATTGTACTTCAAAAATTTTTATATTTTAATAAACTTTTTTTTTAATTTCAATTATTATAACAAGTAAAAAAATTGTTATCATTAGTTTTTTGGTGTTATTTTTATAGAATAATACACATATCCTTTTGATGACTCTCCAAATATTTTTATTAATGAGCTAATTAAAATACCTTATATTTATATATTTCCTTTAAGATTTTATTTCACAAAAAAAATCAAATTATTTTTACAATAAAATTAGATAGTCAAAAGTTAGATTTTAAAAAATTAGTTTTATTTTCAGCAAATATTTAATTTTATGATTTATTTAAACACTGGTTAATTCATACATTTTTTTATTAAAATTAACCTTAATTTTAGGTTAAAATAAATAATTTTAACAATATTTTCAAAAACACTCATTTTAAAAAATAAGGAGTTAATTTTTTTAATTTCAACTATTTTTATCACAAATAAAATACTCTCCTTTTAATTCAGATCTTTTTAATTTTAATTTTTTTTTAAATAAAGACAAAATGTAACAAAAAACATTTTAATTGGATTAAATTTGTATGAATCTATTTGTAAATAGGTATCTGTTTTATGATAATTTAAGAATTAATAAATAAGAAAATTAAATTTTTTAATCTTAAAGTATTTGAATGCTAATTGTAAAATTTTATTGTTTAATTTAAATTTTATTTTAATAAATACTAAAATATTTTCAAACAATATTTTATTTATGAAATAAACTATTCTAATACTGTTTTTGTATTTTTATTATGAGAAAAATTGACAACTACTTACTTAAATTTATTTGATATTTAAAAAAATACTATATTTTAAGAATACATTTTTTTTTGAGTTGTAATTTAGAGAGAAATAAATAAACAAATAAATTTAAATTTACTATTTATAATTTAAAATGAAAATTAAGAAAACAGATATTTAATTGAGTTTTTATAGATTATATGAATAATATAAATATCTTAATGTAACTAAAATCATTTAATGTTGGTTGATTATTTTGACTATTCATTTTTATTTTTTAAACTATATTCAAAATTTGCAAATAAATTTAGTCAGTAATTTTATTTTTCATTAATAATAGATGATGATATTTACTTATTTTATTTATCATACTTAGAATTATAATTCTAGTTAATTCATTGAATCATTTAAATCAATTTTAATAGATTGACTTTCTTCAAAACTGTCTTGAGTCTATAGTAAAGATCTGATTGATTATATTTAACCCTTTCTAGCAACTTGATAAAAATTTTCTATTTATTAGGTTACTTATTTATATATAATTTTTTATTTTTTTTAGGTAAAGCAACTAAAAAGTTTATCAATCAAAAAATATTTAAGGTAATGAAGTATCCCAACTATTTTTAAGAAAATATATTTTAAATTATAGTAAATTTTTTTAATATTTTACAGAAAGTCTTAATAAAAGAATAAATTGCTCCAAATCCTCCTAGAATCATAATAACATATGGGGTATTTGATGATATAGAATTAGCAGTTAATAAAACTGTCAAAAAAGCTGTATTCCATAGAATCCAGGTTCCTACAAACTTGATCTTTTCTTCTTTTAATTTTTAGTTTTATTTGCCATCTGTTAATCCCTTTGTTCCCCATGTGACATCATCAATATTGCAAAAAGCATATATCAACAAAATATGATTATAAATTGGTGAATATATCCAGTATGAAATAAAAGATATCAAAATATTCCAGGCAATAAATGGCTAAAAGAAAAAGTGGATAACCAAACTAACTAAGAAGCTTCCATAATTTAAGCCAATCATGACAAGCATGTATATTTTAAAACTTGTACTCAATTTTTGAACTCCAATATGCATTAAATGGCCTTCATCAAGCAAACTAAGGATAATTGTAGCCATTACTATAACAAATATAAAGCAACTCTATTTTTTAATAGTATTTAAATTCAAAATAACTAATTAAACCATCTTCATAATTTAAATATTACGATTATAGAGATTAAAGAAGCCAGAATTCTGAAGGTATCATTTTAAAATTTTTAAGAAGTCGATTAGTTAATCTAAATTAATAAATTTTTTTTTAATTATAGCAGATTTAAATAAACTTTACTCTATTTTCATAGTCTCTCTTTTTCTTTTTCTAGGTTTCATCAAGTTATTTTCCTTTTTTTTCAAGTTTTTTTAGCTTATTCAGTTCACTTTCTTCTTCAGCAGTGAGAATAACTTTTGGCTTAAAGGTCAAACTTGCAAACAAAATCATAATAATTAAGACTACAAATATAGCAGGGATGAAGTTAAGAAGTGCAAAGAATATACTATTAATTTAATTTTAAATATTTTTTAGTTAAGAGAACAGTTAAAGTTTTTTATTTTTTACTTTGGTACTTAGTAATTGCTACATATCATATAGCATGAGCTGGTAAAAGTATCTGTGCAGATATTTATATTGGCTTAATCATTTTGTTCACAGGAGACATTACTATTATCCTTAAACTAGTCAATAGTATCTATTTTTTTATATGCTTCAAATGTCGAAGGTTTTAAAAATTAGAAACTGCATAAAATAGCAACAAATAAGTAAAATGCAGGTATAAAGTAAGTATTGAATTTTCCAATTTTAGCAAATAGCATATTAAGTGGTAAGATAAATTTTTTCATAAATGAAGAATGGTTGCTTTCTTAAACATGATACACATAGTTTTAAATAACATAGTTAAAAGCAAACCATGAACTGTTTATCCATCTTCTTCTTTAAATTTATAATACTTCAAGACTTTCTACTGGGTCTGTAAACGCTTTTGCATCAGGTATAAACTTCAATCTTAGGTAAATTTATTAATTAATTTATTTAAAAAACAACAAAAATTTAATTACTTGTAATTTCTTCCTTCTTAGCAAAATATACCCAAGCATAAAATTCTATCTTCTGCCAAAAACATATTCAACTCTTAAATGTTATTTGACATTAGATTTTTATTTAAAATTTATTTCAGATATCTCTTTTAAATTATATTTTCTCTGTGTTATTTAGTGACACTAAGAGCGTCATACCTAATTTTTAAATGTAAAAATGTAAAAAAGAATATTTAAATTAATTATACCTATAAGCTGACCAAGCACCTGGTAAAACGTGTAAAAAACCTAAAAAAGATTCAAAATTTTTATCTATCATATGGGCTGTAGTATACTCATAAATCTAAGCATATTTAACAGAAGCAATTTATAAATAGAATCTTGTGATATATGTAAAAGCTTTAAATGCCCCTTATATGATATAGATGAAAAAGTTATAAATCGCAGATATAACTACTCCAATAAGGAAGAAAACATTGAGCATGAGCATTAAGTTGCAATCTACTTATTTTTATCTTTTCGATATTTCATCTGACTACCTTTGATCTTGAATTAAATTTTATTAATTATTTTGTTATAGTTGACCTTACTATTACTAATCAGAGTTTTATTATACTTAAGCTAAAATATGATCTTCTTAAATCCAAGGATGTTCACTCTTTATCCTTTCAATTTCTTCTTATTTTTTTACAGCCACATCTTATTCTAATACACTATTTGTTTTATTTTTTTTAGGGGATTTTAATCCTAGAAACCCACAAACACCTCCTATACCACAATCGCCCTCAAGAGCCTTAAACATATTTACTAAACCATATTAATCAGGCTAATAATAAAAGAATAAATTAACTAAAAAAAATAAAATTAAAGAAAATTATACTATTGTTCCAACATCTACTAAAGCACAATATTTAGGTTAAAATTAGCGACAAAACCCCTCAAAGAACCATAAATGAGAAGATAACTTTTTTGCATTTAAATGTTTGAAAACTGAAAAAGTAGGCATAACGATTTATTCTGTTTTTTTAGACATTTTGCTGTCATTCTCATCAAATTGTATAAAATCCTAATAAAGTAAGGCCATCTATTTGGGAATAGTATTAGGAAATCCGTCATTATAATCTAAGACAGATTGCTTTTTCTCTCTCCTTAAAAATTAAATTTACTATTAAATGATTTATCTTCTCCTAACAAGCTCTAAAGTTCTTCCCTGCTTAATATCCAGTTCAGAAAAAAAATTCACCATTTCTTCCACCATTTAAATAATACCATCTTAAATAATAACCACAACAATTTATTTGGATGAAATCCCCATTTTCTCAAAGTGTTTCAAATTAGAATAAATTCCTCTTAGAGTATTTACTAGGAAATCTTTAGGCTCTGCATACATAGTAATACATATAAGCATTTAAATTGTTTCTAATTTCATATCTTTTTCATTTACTTTGACATTTATACGCTTATGTCTAGAATATAGATAACCAAGTCCATCCTATTTCCTAAAATTACGCAAATTTTTCACTTCATAGCTAATATCTCTAAAATCATCATGTTTTTTTATTCTATTATAAAAAAAAATAAAAAATATTTAAAAATATTACTTGTACTGTCATAAATATGATCATATAGATTTAAAATTGTATTTTTTAAATATTAAATTTGAACAAATATATTATAGTAGAATAAACTAAGGATCTAATACACTTTTTTTACTTTTTATAACCTGTTTTTTCATTAAATTCATTATAGTATTATACTTCTCTTTCTTATCCGTTTTCATCTTTCTCCCTTCTAATTTATAATATAGGCTCCTAAAAATACTCTATAACTTATAACGGCTTGCCTTTAGTTGGTTTACCATCTATAAATTTTGGCACCATATAAATATTTTAATGAGTTTAAAGTTAATGATCATCTTTTTATAAAATAAAATCTTCAGCAAGAGATCCTACTCTAATCTAATTCCCTTTTTCTCCTAGATTATCGTTAACTGCGTTTATATTTGGATTTTAATGATTCAACATTCTTTTATTTGAATTATTTTTGATAACTTTTTGAAGTTAATTAATTATCTTTTTATTAAAACAAAATTATCAATTTAATGTAAATGATATTTCTCTTTTTTTCTTCTTCTATTTATGATATGTGGTAATAAAAAACATGAATTAATAATTATGATTACCATAAAATAAAATTTAAAGGTAAAATGAAAGAATTCAGCTTAACTACTTAAATAATTAAATAAACAGCTAAAATTAAATTAGCTAAATATTCATTTAAATTACTTCTTATAAAAAATATATTTTTAGTTTACAATTTTAATATTAAAAAATTTAATAAAATAAAAAAATATTTTAAAATTAAATAATCACTTGATTAAAATTCATAATATTTAAATCCATAAGGATGATTGAATCTGAGTTATCTATCTTAATTAATTTATAAAATTAAAAAGATGTAAGCTCTTAAAAAAAGATTGATAATATATTAGAACTTTTTGTTATATTTAGTTTATTAAATTTAAAGATGTTCATTTATTTAAAGATAGTAAAATACAATTACATCATCAAGTATTTGAAAAAAGGGTTATTTTATTTTTTAAAATTAAGATGTAAGAAATATTATTAATTTAAACTCGAAGTGAAAAATGATAACCTATCATAATAAAGGTAAACTTATCTTTCTTTAGTCATAAAAGTAATAATCTTTATTTTTAATAATTAAAAGAGCTAGCAAGTTAAAAAAAAATCCTTTTTTGATTATGAATAAAAAAAACTTTAATATTTTAAAACAAGTATTTAATGGTGAATTTATTTTATTAAAATTAATAATATTTATTTTGTTTTTTGGGTATTTGATTTCAATCATTTTTAAACATATCATCAACCCACTCACCTTAAACTTTTTAATCATTTTTATCAAATTAGATCCCTCTTCCATTCTTTTAATCATTCTTGAAATTTCCTTCATATCTACTTCCATTTCTGTATTCTAAAATACCAAAACCTTCCTTTTTATGATTAACCCACTATCCATCATACTTCTTTAAAGTATCAGTCTCTTTGTAATAGTAGGTTCCCTTACCATTGAAATCACCATTTTTGAAATTTCCTTCATACCTTTAACCATCTCTCCATTCATAAATTCCAAAACCCTCCTATTTATCATTTACCCATTCACCATCATACTTTTTTGAACTATTTTACTCACTAAAGTAAAGAATTCCTTTGCCATTTATTAAATCATTTTTGAAATTCCCTTCATATCTTTAACCATCTCTCCATTCAAGTATTCCTTTACCTTCCTTTTTGTGATTTACCCAGTATCCATTATATTTCTTTAAAGTATCAGTCTCTTTGAAATAGTAGATTCCCTTTCCATTAAAATATCCATTTTTGAAATTCCCTTCATACCTTTAACCATCTCTCCATTCATAAATTCCAAAACCTTCCATTTGATCATTTAGCCATTCACCATCATACTTTTTTGAACTATTTAACTCACTAAAGTAAAGAATTCCTTTGCCATTTAATAAATCATTTTTGAAATTCCCTTCATACTTTTAACCATCTTTCCATTCAAGTATTCCTTCACCTTCCTTTTTATGATTAACCCAATAACCATCGTACATCTTTAAAGTATCAGTCTCTTTGAAATAGTAGATTCCCTTTCCATTAAAATCACCATTTTTGAAATTCCCTTCATACCTTTAACCATCTCTCCATTCATAAATTCCAAAATCTTCCATTTTATCATTTACCTGTTCATATAACTCATTAAAGTAAACAATATCTCTGTCATTTCTTAGGCCATTTTTGAAATTTCCATGATATTTATTGCAGTTTATATACTCTAAAACTCCAAAATTTTCTTACTTATCATAACCAAACTCTCCATAATAATTTATTTTTGTATAATATATTAAAACGGTGATAATTATGAAGGTGAAATAAAGTAGACTCCTTTTCCATTCATCGTTCCATCTTTTTACAACAATTTTTCCTTTTTAATTATCCTCTGAGTAACTTTTCTAAAACTACTTCAGCTAATCTAAACAATCTTCAAGCTAAATTCTATTTTATGGCTCTACGCTCATCATTTAAAAAGCTAAAATAACTAACTCTTTAAATGAATTATCTTCTATTGAAGGAAATATTCCTTTCTTAGTACTAAACAAATTTAAGCCAAATACATTAACATTACAAAGAAAGCAGATTATAGATCCAACTGAGTAAATGTCA
Organism: Tetrahymena malaccensis 436; assembly: GCA_000231845.2. Taxonomy (NCBI): domain Eukaryota; phylum Ciliophora; class Oligohymenophorea; order Hymenostomatida; family Tetrahymenidae; genus Tetrahymena; species Tetrahymena malaccensis. Next base: position 114,231 of record JH719969.1, read on the forward strand.
GATTGTTTACAAATTTTTCCTTCTATTTATTCAGGTGCCATATAATTTAAACTTCCACCTTTTGAAATGGTTTCAGATTTAGATCCTAAAAGTTATTTAGACATTCCTAAATCACATATTTTTATTTTATTATCACTACTAATGAGTATATTTTAAGGTTTTAAGTCACTGTGAACAATATTTTTATCATGAATAGCCATTAAACCTTCAATCAATTAAATACATATTTAAATAATTTCTTCCTTTTTAATATTATTATTACTTGATTTAAAGTAGTTAAATAGATTACCTTTTTAACAAAACTCTGAAATAATAAAATAGCAGTCATTCTGGTCATCGTATAATTGCTGATAATTTTTAACGACATTAGAGTGGTTTATTAAAATAGATTTCTAGTATTCTTAAATATTTTCTTTCAAAATATCACTGTCTGTTACTATGATTAGCTTGATAGCTACTACTCTTTTGTTATTTTATATATCATTAGCTTTCATTACAACCCCAAAATTTCCATAATCTATCAATTAAACTACACGATAACCATATTATGAAAGGAATTCAATAGAAACATAAATTTAATTATAATCTATTTAGCAGGTTTTGCTTTATAAGAATTATTTGATTTCGTCTTTACCTAGTTTCAGCTCTTCTTAGTTTTGCATATAAAATCAAATATCCTACTAAAATTTATTTATTTTTTATTATATTTTGATATCAGAAATCTTAGTTCAACTAATTTAAATATTTGAAACAATAATTTATTGGATCAAGCATGATTGTATAAATATTCATCTTTAACTTAGATCTACTTTATTAATAGAATAAAAAGTAAAAGTATGTTGAGAGGATATATATTTTGAAATTATTTAAACTAAATAATATCTTCAACTTTATGTAATTAATTTTATTAAAAGAGATAGTGTAAGCTAATAGATTTTAATATTAAAGAATAATTTTGAAAGTTGATAAAACAATTTAATGATATTGGGTTTAAAATATTAAGTTAAACTAAATTTTTAAATGATTTTCAGTTTATTCATTTAAAATATAAATTAAAATTCTATAATAACTTGAAAAGTTTTTTATTTTAATTTTTGCAAAAGAGTAAATAATTATTTTAATTTCCTAAATATTTCTTTATATTATATTTTTCATTTTTAAAAGGGAATAAAAAATAAATTATCTATTTAATTTATGAATGAAAATAATAATATACTTCTTAATTGGTTTTATTTAATATTTTTAGTATTTTAGTTAATTTAATTTATTTTTAAAATAAATTTAAAAAATAAAGTGTTATATTTAATCAATTATATAAACAAATATAAAAGATTAATATACTATATATTTTTAATAATTAGAAGGATAAAGATTACTTATCATTCAATTTGAAATTTTTTCATCTGATGTTTATTATTACAATATACTTTTCTATAAATTTTTTCTGAATCTTTTTCTGCTTTTTTTGTTTGAAAGTTAATTAAATATCAACATTTTTGGACTTAATAATTAATTTTAAGAAGAGTTAAATTGAATTGAGAAATGCGACCTCGTTAGTGAATTGGGATTAGTTGTTATAATCTAATCTTTTTTCAAATATGCTAGTTTATTTGAACTTTAATCTATAAATTTCTAAAAATTTCCAATATAGATTTTGGCTAATTCTCCATTTTGAATGGATCTTCTTAGCTTTGACCAACTGTGATTAAGCAAAATATTTTTAAATTAAATAAAATATTTAAACTAAAAATTTACTTTTTAAAAACTTTAAAAGGATCGTAATCTTAATTAAAAAGTAAATTATAAAACAAATCACTCTTTTTCATCAAGTACTTTTGTGCCCATAATTAGCTTTTTATTAAATTTTTTGCAATAAATTAGAATATCTTAAGAAAACACTTGCTTTTTAAAAAGAAATATTAGTTTCTCCTAAAAATTACTCCAAGAAAACTTAAAGCTAATTATCCTTTTTAATTTTAGTCATAAATATTAAATAAAATACTAAATTAATCAAAATAAAAAATAAGTTTACCAAACATCAGCAAGAATAAAACAACCAAAATTATTGAAAAAACATAATTAAGATATATTTTATCATTCAACTAACCAAACAAAGATATCCAAAAAATTAAAAGAACATAAGTAGCGGATTATAACTCTAGCTTGTTTATTTTAAGATCTTAATATGGCTTAAAAATAATTAAAAAAGCGCAGTATATTGACTATATAAATATAACTGAAATCAACTAAATTAGCGGTTAGCTATTGAAGTAGGTTGACAAAAATAAAATTATTACTTTATACCAAGTTTTGATAAACTCCCACCACCATCTGTTTTACTTAAAACCTTAAAAAAAATAACCATATCTTCTTATAACATTTGTTGATATGTTATCGAACATTTTAGAGTGGTTTCTGCATAAGACATATAACATAATTATAGGATAGATAACTAAGACTAATATTAAAATAGGAAGTATTAAAAATACTATGTATAACTTATGTTCTTCATTATAACACTCTTAATCCATTTAGCTTTTCATGTAATAATTACCTCCAAACTTTTCACAAATAATAATTTCTAAAGAAGCCTAGTAAATATTCTATGAAGCAAGATAGCTGAATACAATTATAGTACTAATTGCCATACTAGTATTATTATATTTTTTCTAAGTATAATAGTATTCATTTGCCTTAAGATATGATACTACAATAAAAATCAGGTTAATCGAAATATAAATTAGTAGCAAAAATACAATTGGGAGCACAATTGAGATATATATAAATCTTAAATATTATATTGGTATATTGATACTTAGTTGACTCAAACTGCAGTCTATCGAATACAAAAATATCAAGATTGGTTGTGAAGTTGCTTAAGGAAAGCTAAATAAGCTATCGAATAATCCAGGAAATGTAAAACCAATACTAGATTTCAAAGCTGAAACTACATAAAATTAATTTATAAAGATCTTGGATATGACAGTAGATTATTGTATAAACTGCGACATACCCATTTAAAAAATGTTGAGTGAAGACATGATACGGATTTGACACATTTTACAGTTGCTATTCTAAGATTCTAAAATTAAAAAAATTAGATAGAGAAGTATGCCTAAGAGTGTAAGTATTTCTTTAAATATATTATTTTAGATAGAAGAGCATAATGAGCATTAGACATTTTTCAAGCCTACTTCAATTACTTTTCCATATTAATTTCCCCAAACATGTCCATAATTATCACAAGAGGAGCATAAAGCTCCTGTGAATCCCTCGGAGCAGTAACCTTTTGATGAATCTCCATTACAAGATTTTGATAGTTAATCGCATTAATATATCTCATCAGAATAATTATTTTATCTCCTATATTTTTAATTAAAAATAAATAAATGTTATTAGTTTTTATTTTTTAATACCAATAATTCTCCCTTAAAACGATTTGGCTTAATTGGCAAAAACTGGTTTATTAAACATCACAACTTTTGCATTAAATTTCATCACCTAATTTTGGGTAAACTAGAGAATAAGTTCCATTTAAACATTAAACACATTCTTAAAGTTAGCAGCTTTAACATACTGAGCTGTAGTACTCACCAGCTGAACAATTCCTAAAATATATAGAAATGCTTATACTATCCACATCAACAAATTAATTAGTGCTATTTAAAGTCTTCATTCCACTGAGTTCAAGCATTATGGTAGCGTTTTTTGATGGAACTCCTGTAATTTTAAAATTATTCATAAAACATCCAGTTTTTTTGGGTGAATAATAAGCATAATCAACTAACGTTGCTCCTTCTATTTTAACTATTTCTTCTTACAAAGATGTGCTGCTTTGCTAAATATATACTCTACAAGTATATGAGCTCACTTCTTAAAATAATTCTTAACTTATTTAATTGACTAAAGCTTTTTAATATTATTTTTTTAATTAGACAAAAAATTTGCAAAAAGAATTTACTTTGATTTAATAAGTCTATCTATTTTACATTATTTTTAAATTCGTCTAAAAATTGTATCACCAAATCAAAGTTACTTTACCCACTTCGAAAATTATTAAAGGTAATATTTGGATAATTTTTAATATCTACATCGAAATCTTTGCTTGGTAGAACAGAAGCAAACTAGGGATAACTTGCAATTTAATTTCCAAATATTAAAGCTTAATTGAATTTGCAGTAATTAGAACCATATGTTTTACAAGAGTCTCTTGAAGAGCTAGTTTTTCCATTGAGAAAGGATGGTTTTAAATTAAAATATCTAATTACTCCTCCTATTCCAGCTTTATTATTTACAAAATTAGATTTAGAAATTGATAAATCTGTGCCATCAAGTAAAATAACTCCTCCACTCCTATTTTTATATATTTGATATATTTTAATCATATGTTTTCAAGTAAAATATTTAAAAATTTTAAGAAAATATTTATAAATTTAAAAAGGTTTTAGTAACGAAAATTATTATTATTTTGATATGTTATTGCTATTTTTAAATTTAAATAAAGAAAGTATAAAATCTTAAAGCCTAAAATTTATAATAAAATTTTTTCAAATTTTTCGTAATCGATAAATTTTTAAATATTAGAAGTAAGTTAAATAATAAATACCCTAAAGCTTAGTTGTTAGAAAAATTTGAATTGAAAATGTAAGAGTTATTTCCACTAGATTGAGTTATATACAAAACTCCACCATTATTAAAAGCTTTACAATTTAATTAACTAGAGTTTGATAATTAAAATGGAATAGCTTAGTTAAGAAAGGCAAATCCTCCATTATAAATAGATTAGCAATTTTAAGTGTTTATTTAATTTAATACCAAGCTTCCTTTTTCAAAATAAATACTTCCTCCAAATGTTGATCTAGAATTTTGAAACTAGGAATTACTTATATTTAAATTAGAATATGTAGAATATATTGATCCTCCTTGCTATTAGCTTTAATCTTTATTAAAAGAAGACCCTTCTATCTATAGCTCACTTTGTGATAAAAAGATTGAACCACCTTAATTACATAAGTTACTTTCAAAAGTAGAATTTTTTATTTAGACTAGGGATTATTAGTCTATATTAATAATAGAATTCAGTTAATTAAATCCACTTGATTAATTTTGTAAGAGTTTTAAGTTAAGAATTTAGAGAATCGATTGAGTAATAAACAAAGCCTGGATAGCATGGTTATTCGTAATTTGTGCATTTTAAAAAATACCCTAGTTTTAACATTAAACCACAGCCAAATTATAAAAACCTTAGTTTTAATCAACAAGAAAATTATTTATATTAAATTCATCAACCGTTTTAATTGAGATAAGAGTATTTTAACTAGTAGAATCACTGTTTAAGATGATATTTATATAGGTGATATTTATTTTTTGGCTGATTATTTCTACTGCTTTATATTGTTTAAAGTTATTAAATGAATTATTGCTTAAAGTTAAATTGTTAATTTAGACATTATCTTTAGTAATTTTTTAAATGATTTCAAAATTACTCTTTTCTAAATTAAAACTTTTTTGATATTAAATAAGCATCAAATTCATATTATTCGTAAACTAAACATTATTAAGCTGTAAATTCGAAATCAAATAACTTTTTATAAATGGTAATAATACACCATTATTTGAATTCAAATTTATATCTGACAATGAAATGTTAAAATAATTAAAAATAAATATAGGAGCAGCATATTATGAGTCCAAATTATAATTAAATTAGCATTTTGTTATATTTAGCTAATCAATACTTATTGAAGCTTGTTGCACATCTATATCATCTTAGAAATAAAATAGAGTTGTCTAATTAAAGTTTGATTAAAAAATGGTTATATTACTTAGAATAATTTATTCAACACCTGTTATGTTGAATAGATTTATTTAATTTGGGCTATCCAAAATTAATGCAGAGATAGATAATTATTATATGAGAATACTACTTACAGAACTTATTTAGAAACTAAATAAAGTTTAGAACCCAACAAACTAAACATTATTAAGCTAAAACATTTAAATTTTCTAAATTACAAATTTGAGACAATCGCTTTGAGAGGTGGTAGGTTATATTGATAAATTACTTAAAGATACTTGATTATATCCTGAAAACGAAGCAAACAGACTTTCACTGACAATAGTTTTGTAATACGTGACATTGTTTTATGAAATAATATTTACTTGTGAGTAGTTTGAGAATTAAAAGCTTGGAAATGGTGATAGAATTGTATCTTATTCTATCAATAAGTTAAAAATAAGTTTCTATATAGGATAGTAGCTCTATATTAATTGATAAATACTTTAAATAGAATCTAAAACCAATCCAAACTAGTCTGGAGTTAGATTCTCTTAGCAAATTAACTACCCAAATATAGGAAGCTATATTTAACTTATTTAATACCCAGAGTATAAAATAAGTTATACATATATATTTTCTGGTGTATCAAATATTTCATAATTTGCTACGTTTCCTAACATTGAGAAATTATCAATATAGGTTCCTAACAAAGTTATTGTTTTATTTAAATGGTTAATTCTATATGTCTATATTTAATAAGTATAAACATCTATAAAATAATCTTTATTAATGAAAATAATATTGTTGCTATTTGGAGTGAATACAGAATTCCAAGGATTTTAAAGAAGGCTAGATGTAAATCTTCCATAAGATACTAATTTCATCGTAGAAATTTCATTTATTTGATAAATTCCTAGGCAGCTTTGTAAAATATAATCAACATCCTAGCTTATATCAAGCTTATAAGAATATCCAATACAGGGACTAGTAATTTAGCTTACTAGAGTCAAATCGTAAGGATTGTAAAAGCCTAAAGAAAAATCATTTATTCTTTTAATTAATATCTATTAGTTTATAAAAATAAATTTAAATCAAAGTTTGTCATTTAATTAAAAAAAAGAAACTAAAATTTAGTTTTTTTATAAAATATATTCATAATTTTAATTATAACAAAAGTAAATAATTGAAGAAATTATGAATTTAATTTAAAAAAAAATTTTTTTTTAATACTCAAATAAATTAAAATAGTATTAAATTTCAGAAAATAGGTAAAATCTTACATAACCATTTGAGTACTGAAGAATATGAGCATGAGAACTTACTCCAGGAAGCTAAAGACTTTTTTGATTTAAAATCGCAAGCTATTCAGATAAAACTATTTAAACTATTTTCCCACTCATAGAAGAAACTATAAAAATAAAACTTTTAGAATATTCGATAAGTAAGCAATTTATTATAGCCTCATTGTTGATGAGTTATATATTAAATATTTGATTGAATTGTGACTATTATGATTAAAAGTTAAGTGTATAACCAATCAATTACCCTTATGTTGTAGTTACAAAAAAAGAATTAAGAGACACAATAGCTCTCAGTTCTATAACAGAATAATTTTTATCTGTAGAAATTTATTAAAATATAGTATAAGCATAAACATCTAAAATTGTTATATTATTCAGATATGAACAGATCAAATAACCTTTTATTTGAGTATTTTTATAACAGTTAAGTTTTTAGACGCTGATTTAAGATAAGGTATTTATATCAAAAAATATGATTTTTTCACAAGTTAGTAAAGTAGCTACTGAATCTTAACCTTCAATCATAAGGAATTTGCTTTAGACATCTATAACTTATTCTTAAACAAAAAATCCATATTTTAATTGTTTAGATTTATAATCCCAGAGCTAAACTATATTACCTTCTTGATAGAATATAACACCTTGTTAAGTATTAAGAGTTGACATAACACCTTTAAATTAAAAAAAGGTAATGAAATAATTTCTCTAATAAAATCAATTTTAATCATAAAAATTTAAATTGTAAGAATATAAAATTACTAATTAAATAAGAATAAAAGATAATTAATAATTTTTATTTTTTATTCACAACTTTTTGAGTTACTAAATTATTTTAATATTGATTTTTTAAAAAGTCTAAATAAATTTTTATCTTACCTGCAAAAGAAAAAGAAAAAGTTAAAGCATTTGTTTAAATAAATTAAATTAGATTATAATAGCCAATAGTATTAGACCCTAAACTTCCAAACATTAACATGTTGTGCTTTGAATCAAAATAGAGATTATTTATTTAAGATGTAGACACTTGCATTTATTTAACAAGGACTAATTAAGGGTATGTTAGTACATAAATAAAGCCATTAAAATCTGATACAAAAACTAAATTGTTATCCTTGTCAAGAAAGCCATCATTTAGAGGATTTTAAAGCTAAACTTAATACCTATTTTTTTAATAAATAATGTAAAAGATTCAAATAATTAAATAGAAAAAAATTTTACATTTATTATGGATAAGCATTATTTGTATAATCCCAAGTTTTTACATATTTATCTTTACTAATTAATTATTTTTAAAATTATTTAATTTAAAATATTTTATAGTAATAAATACATACCTTATAGTAGTTAGAATTAAATCTTATTCATCAACTAGACCTTATTATATCCAGTTCGTATGAGCATAAATATAACCTATATATACACAGTTATAATCATAAATTCTCACTAATCCATTGTTCTATTGTATGTATAATAAAAATGTTAGATTTTGAATGATTCTCAAAAAATGTTTACATCCCATAATATTTGAAACTGATTAGTAAAGTCAAACTTACCAAATAATCCCTCCATCCAGCATCTATGCTCTAAGGTGTAATAATCGATTGATCTAGACCACCAATATAACTAAATTATTTTTTTAATTTATATATAAAGTTTGTTTGTACTTAATCATAAAATTTAAGATTTTTTTAAATTTATAAAAATTAATATGTGTTAAAACTTTTTTTTTTCTTTAATTTTTACTTTATTGATAATATTAAAATACAATGAAAAGTATCTAATTAAATTTAAACAATTTATTTTATAAAAAAAAATTTACCCCAAGAAACACAATAAGCTTAGCTTAAGGATTAAAGGCTATATTTGTAATACTCTATATTGATTCAATTTGATTAAGTACTTTAATCAATTAAAAGTTTTTAGATAAATCCCAGACAACAATAGTTCCAGGTGATAAACAACCTACAAAAAGTCTGTTTAAATATTCATCATAGTAAAAGTTTTATATTTAAGTACACTAAGTAACATGAAACTCCATCCTACCAATCTATTTGTATGTTGTAAGCTCATAAACAATAACATAGTTAGAAGTTTAATTCGAAAACCCAACAAATAGGTAATTTTATGATGGTATAAAGTATACTATGTATGAATTAGTTAAATCAATATTAACTGGTGAGCTAGAGATTTATTGCTAAGTAATCTAATTGTATACTTATATTTAGTTTGATAATATTACTGTCAAACCACTTTCTACATCTATCTAAAAGCTATTTAACTTATTTGGGGTTACAATTTAATTAATCAAACAATTATCTTCCAACATCCTTGTAAACATCTGTTTAAAAAATAAAAATTTGTATTATTTATAATTGAAATAATAATGAAAATATTTTTATAATAATATCATTATGTATAAAAATTTTGTAAATTAAAATTAAACATTTATAAACATAAAGTCTAATCTCATTTTTTAAATAAATTTCTAAACTGTGAATGTAATTTTAAGCAAAAAAATAAATGAAGTTTTTAAATAAAGTTATAAGCTAATTTAATTAATTAAAATATTCTTACAAATAAATAAGACTTTAGAACAAGGATGTTATATTTTGAGTCTATCTCTTTAATATCAGCATAAAAAACATTATTAAACATACTGATTATCGCATTATTTATATAGTTATATAAAATGACTTATCCATCATTATATGCAACCACTACTAATTATTTATCTGTATACATGTCAACTGTTTGTATTGTATTAGAGTATATTTATATTTAATAGAGAGTATTTGCAGTAGTAATATCAATAACAAGAATCTTGTAATTGCTAAGTATTGCTACTAACAAACCTTTAGGACCATCAGCTGTATAAAATAGCACTTACTAATCGTTCAAATTCAATATAGATTCTTTGAAATTCTGATAATTCTTAAAACAGATCTGATTTCCTTGATTTAAAATGATTGTTTTCTTTTCATCTATCAAGGAGATCTAAATAGGTTATCCTATGTTGTAGCTAATTGTGGTAATTAAATTAAACTCTTAATAACTATATTAGTAAACCTTTTTTTTAAAAATATAAGTTAAATTTTCACATAATTTATGCTATTGTATTTAAATAAGCTATTGCTATGAAATTCAAGAATATTATTTACCAAAATGCTCTATTATTAAATTGATATGAGAGTCTAAACTTAGCTAAGATAATAGTATGAAATAACTAAATCGCTATTATTTTGTAATAATATTTATTAATTGCTATCTCCACTTGGATAAAAGTAATTAAATAGAGATAGATATCCATTAATTACTGTTAATATTTGTTATTCTTATTCTAACAAAACAATTTAACCATTTATAAATCCATTTTGTTGAAGTACCCCACTAAATATTAATTAGTGATCCAAACTTTCATCAAGTTTATATATTACGTATTATGTTGTTTGTATTACAAATCCTATGATAAACTTATTCTATATGTCTTAAATGAGAACAAAATCTTACAGATTACTCTGTCCAAAAGGGTTAATAATAGAATCAATAAGGGTTCCTTATGTATAATCATATATCAATATTAAAATTGAGTTTTGAATCGAATAAGTGGCATATTACACTAACTTCACATTAAATTAATTTTTAAAAATTACTAAAGTAATTGAACAAATTAATCATTCAAAAAACTAAAAAAATGTTTTAAAAAAAATTATTTTAAAAATTTTACTTTATTAATCGATTTATCGATAAAAAAGGAAGAATCTGTTTAGATATAGACAAAACTTTTTTCTAATACATTATCAATATCGAATAAAGACCAATACTGAATCACACCATCTTTGTCAAGTTTAATGATTCTAAATAATTTAATAATAAATAAAAAAAGGATTATTAATAATTAAATCTACCTATTAAAATCAGAGTCAATTTGTATTTTTGCAGGAGAATTATAAGACGATTATGCTGTATCGAAGTAGTCCATGAGATACACAAATTTGGATGTTTAGAGATCTATTGTAGAAACAGATTATTTTTAACATATTACAACCTAATTCTCAACTACAAATGCTTTATTCCATTAAAAAACTATCAAAAATGCTTAACTTTTAAATAAAAGAGGTCTGTTCTCTTCTAATGAGTATACAAATAGGTATTTCTCAGAAACAGCAGATATTTGGTTTTTTTCATTGATTGATCCAAAAGTAAAATTAATAGTAGAATCTACTGGAGTCCCATTTCCATCTCTTTAATCGCAATCAATTTTTAAAAAATCTGCTTTATATACTAAGCTATTTTACTTTATTGACCATACCTAAAATAAATTGGACTTTCCAATAATTATGATAAAGTTTTCTTCTTAGCTAACTAATACCTAAGTTGAAACTTAAGAAAAAACTTTCTAAAACTGAAGAACTGAGTTTTTAAATGAAGAAACAAAGAAAGACCTATTTTACGAAGTGTATGTAATACAAATTTAATTTTTAGTGGCATAAATTGATTACAAACTAACAAATTTATCAACTTAAAATAGCTTAGAGAAAAGTTAACTGATAATATCAAATGCGTACAGACCTCCTTAAGAATCAATAAGCAAAAATCTTCTGTTTACTTTATCACTTACACACATAGTAATCTAGGCTTAGTTCAGCTAAATTTAAGTTATTTTTGAATCGGAAATGATTGAAGAAGAATAATCGATGACAAATAGCTTTTTTAAAAATCCAGTTAAAAAAAAAATTCCAATAATTAATATACATTTGATGAGTCCCAAGTCACAACAATTTATTCTTCGGAGTTTAAGCATGATTTAGGATTGATTTAAATTTTAGAAGGAATTTAAATAATACTTTGTTTTGCACCATTTCCTGAGTTCCATCCAATAATCCTACCATTTGCATCTAGGGTGTGAATAGCAGATATCTAAAGATGTTATCTATCATCTTTATCTATTTGATAGAACGGAATATCTTCTGAATCTTCAACGATTGTGTACCGAATATTTTTTTGAAAGTTAAAAATTCCTACTGTGAATGGAGAGTAGACAATAGCAGCAATATCTTAATAAGCTTGCTGAGGATTTGATTTCAAAAGTATCATAGTTTATACTTATGTCTAATACCACGAGGATCCTGTTTTCCAAAAAGGACATCCTATTGCCTTAACTAATGTAAACTATGTGATAATAACACAAAGCTTTAATATTATCAAGAAACTTAGCTTGACTTATTTCATTTTTTTAACTTATTGTTTTTACAAATTATTTACTAAAAATTATTTATTGCAAATATAAAGAATGAAATCAAATAATTTAAATAAATTGACAAAGAATACTAATAACATTTAAAAGATAATTAAAAACAAAAGTAATAAAACTCTAGTGTCTTGGGGAGAAAATAAAATAACAATTTATGTACATTTAAATTTCTAGCTTAAATGTTTAAAAATAAATACCTTTCAATATATACTATTTGATGCAAACAACTATTTTTATTCTTTTTATTGTTGTTTTTATAAATAATTTACCACAAATATAAAACGCTAAAGCATAAAACCAAATAATTTAAATAACAACAGTTTGACAAATAATAGTATATTACGTTTAAAAGTTAATTAAAAACAAAAATATGAAAGCTTGATAGCTTTGGGGGAAAAATAAAAATAACTATTTTAATATATTTAAATTTCTAACTTAAATATTTAAAAATGAATGACTTTTATATCCTATTTGCTGCAATCAGTCAATGCATTAGTAAATGAACAAATCTATTAGCATTTATTATTTTTTCATTTAACATAATTAGGGAATATGTCAAGAAAATGATTATATAGTAGTATCCTCTGTATAAATACTCGATTAATTTTTGTTTGATTAATCAATTACCATATTTCCTCGATATGCCCTTCGAATCAAATTGCGAGGAAAGCTCAAAAGTGGTATTTTTTTAAGAAAGTAAAACTCAAGCTTTTATCCTAAATGTTAACAGTTATTAATGATTGAGCAAATAGAGTATTAGTTTAATAATCCGTCTTATTTTTAAATATATATTTTCAATAATTAATTAGTATAGATATTATAGGCATAACGAATTTTATAAATTTTATCACCAACTCCATTAATAATAATATCAAAAACTATATGTAATATGATAAAAATCAGGATGTTTTTAAGTTTTACTTCAAGCACAATTACTAAGAGATCATTAAATATCATTTTATTTATAATTTCTAATTTCCTTCAACAATCTGAATATTTTGTAATAAAATATCTTTTATTCTTAAACAATAATTTATTTATTCATAATTTAAATTATATTTACTGATTTGATAATTGGCATTTTTATCTGTATTTAAACCTAACGCTATTGTAGCATGTTCATAGATTATTTGGTATTACTAACAATTATTAGGAAAAAATATTATATAATTTAATAGAAAAAAATATGTTTTATGATATTATAGCTAAAATCTTAACAAACATTTTTTATTTTTAGATAATTAAGAATTCTTACATATAGTGTTTTTCCATTCAAAATTTTAGCATACAATCATTATTATAAATGATTGCAAATAAGTACACTTTAATTTATAATTTTTTTGTTTTTATTATACTCTGCTTAAAATAATAATATAAAATGAATTGTATAACTAATTAAGACATAATTAAAATTTGATAAAATGAGCAAAAATATTTGTTGATAGACAATTAAAATTTAAGATTTATTAAAATGAAATTAGTAAAATTGAAATTATATAATTGATGTTTTTATTTTTTTTATAAAATATCTTCATAATAAAAAATTTAGTATGAGTTCACTATCTTCTATGAGTGATTGATAATTTAAAAGATTCAAAAGTTAAAAATAAACCAATTTTTGAGTTATTATTACTCTTTAAAAAGTTATTTTGGCACAGTATTAAAGAAAGAAGTTCTTTTATCTGTATATGTGTATAACCAGTCTTTAAATGATTACTTTTATATAAACATACTTTTAAATACAAATATTTTAATAAGGTATTTAGTATAACAAGAAATTAAAATATTTGGTTGTAAATATTCTTAAACCAAAAATTACTTTAATTTATTTGAAATTTTTCGTGTTTATTTACTGTTCATATTTTTATTGATAAAATGCCAGCTTAAACTCGTTTATGGCTATAATTTGCAAATTAAATTATATTATCTTAATATTATCAGACTAATCAGCTTAATTTTGATTAGTGATATTAAGTTTACAATAACTTAATATTATTTGTTTACATTTTTTGCAATATAATCGAAGATTTCTAAAGTAAAAGAAATTAGGAATATTACATTTGTAAAATCAAAAAGCCAATTTAATATCAATTCGGAGTTTCAAATATTTCATTCAGATGTCTCGCTTAAATGCCTTTTTTTAGCTTGTAGATGATCCTTAAACTCCTCCTTGGAAGAAGTAGGCTCATAGCTAAGCTAAGGAGCTTGGAAAGCATCCTAAAAAGTAAACTGAATTAGATGCTCAAGAAAAAAAGAGATTAAATCTAATTTAGCAAAAATTTGCAGGTTTTTTGAAATTCGATTATGTTAAAGAGACAAATCAAGATAAAGATGGAGATTCCTCGTTTTAATCATCTGAAGATTATCCAGATGATGATGAATATAATGCTTTTTAAATGTAGGATGAAGAAAATACTTAATTTAACAAAATAGGAATCGATTCCATCATGAAAGCTTTGTCTAAGAAAAAAAAGTCAGCTTTTGAAGTAAAGCTTTTGTCTCATGCTTTAATGCACAATCCTTTTTTTAAAAAAATGAGAAAGTAAATAACTGAAACATTATATTAAGAGCTATTTAAGGAAATTTATTTGGAAAGCTACAACTCTTTAGACACTGTATTTGAGTTTGGAGATTAAGGTGATAAATTTTATATTATTTTATAAGGCGAGGTATATATATTATCTCCTACTTAGCTAGGAATAGCTCTTTAATAATTAGAAAAATAAAAGGAAGAACAAGCAATTGAGCAGCTAAAATAAGAGTCTACTCTTCAAGGTTAAAAAATGAGTGTTAATTTTAATTAAGTGTAAATTCAAAACGATAAAATGCTAGAATTATCAAGAAATTCTTCAAAGCATAAAGCGAGCATTAAAAATTTAGTAACAGGGGAAGATGATTAAACACTTAATTCTTTTTCTTCTTCATCACCTGTTTAGCAAATTAAAAGACAGCAAGAGAGTCTAAGAAAATAAGCAATTAATAGAAATCATAATTAATAAAAATTAAACGATTCCTTTTCAAGCTTTATATCCTCTGAATAGACTCCTTTAAACTAAGAGAGTGAGAATTATAGTAAATTTTTGGATAAGGAATCATAAGTCGATCAAGATGGAGCAAGTGAAAGAGCTCGATCTAGAAATTCTTCTTTCAGTTCAGGTAAATCCCAAAGCATAAGACCATAGTAATTATCTTTAAACGAACGCTAAAAAGAAGAGAAGAAGAACTTAATTGAGCAAAAGATCTACTAAAAATATCCTAACTTTTATATAGTAAAAAAACTCTAAACAGGAGATAATTTTGGAGAAATAGCCTTACGTATGGATAAAGAAAGGACAGCAACTATTGTATGTAAGAACAACTGTAAGTTTGCAGTTATTTCTAAAATGGGATTTCAACGCATTTTGGGAGGTATTCAACAATATTTTAAATCACAATGAATTAAACATAAAATATATTATTATTAAATTATAAATAAATAGATTTTTTTAGAGTTTAGCTAGAAGAAAAGGAATAATTTTTGTAAAATATTGAGCTATTTAAAGGGTACAATTTTGCATTTTTAGCAAATATTTTGATGAACATAAAAAAAAAAATTTACAACTTTGATGATATTATCTACGAAGAGGGTTAAGACTCAAATAAAAAATTATATTTTATAAAATCTGGAGAGGTTGAACTAAGCAAAAGAGTAGTTATTCCTGATGACCCTGCTGATACACCATAATCCAAGTAGTTTAAAAAAAATGAGAGAGTGGTAATAGCTCAAAAGTAATCAAAGGAGTGGTTTGGTGAAGTTGAAATTATGTAAAATATGAAGAGATTCACAAGAGCTAGATGTGTTTCTGCTAAATTAGAAGTATTTTACATAACAGCTTTGAAATTCTTTGCCAATATTAATATAGAGCAAATGATAACTGATATGAAAAAAAGCTCATAGATGATTGATGAGTGGAGATAAAAGCATTACGAATAAATGGTGAGTCGAATTTACAACAGTAAAAGGGATCCCCTAAGAAAAACCTTTTCGAATATGCAGGTAGCTCATGATTTAATAAATTAAAAATTTAAATAAGAATTTATGAAGGTCAAACCATAATAAATTATACTAAGCAAGCCAGAAGAAACCTCACTAGCAGCTAAAATTGTATATTTTAATTCAGTAAAGTCTTATGTAAATAAGATCAGTGATGTGATTGGAACTATCTCAAAGTAGAAATACCAAAGCATTATTGAATAAAAAAAAGATGCAAATCAAAGAGAAAACGATATAAATAAAAGGAAAGAATAAGCTTTATAAATGAGGTCTCAATCTTTACCAAGAAACTAAATATCTAACACTCATATAAATGTAAATTGTTAAAATGATTTTATTCGCTGATGATATTAATTGATTTTTTGTTTTTAAAAAATATTTAGATTTTAAACACTTCTCAAAACTCTATTTAATCTCATGCAAGAAATCTGTCTTAGAGTTCATAGCATCAAAACACACCTTGCAAGTTACCTTTAATATTATCTACTGAGTAATTTGATGAAATAAGTGCTAAAAAATCTATATCTACTGCTAAGAACTCAACTAATACTAATTTAGCTAGCAAATCTGCAATCTATCATCCTGAACATGAGAAACTACCCCAATTAAATTAACATCAATTTAACAAGTTTTAAACTGAAAAATCATAAAATTTCTAGACAGAAATGTCTTAGGCAACAGATAGAGAAAGAAAAGTTTAGTCATCATTTTCTACACCTATGAATAAAAAAATTAAGCTCAACTTAAACAAAAAGATGCTTTCACACTTGTGCTCTCAGAATGAATTAGAGGATTCATCAGCTAGAAATAATCTTAGTTAAAACTTTCCCTTAACTACTCCTCACACAAGTTGTACATTAAATTATATATAACACTCTTCTAAACCTCTCATTTCTGATAGAATAACTACAGAGAATGAAATTTTAGAAAATCTTTATTAAGGAATAGTAGGCAATAAACAGAAGCAAAGCAAGCTTATTTTTAACAAAGAGATGAACCAAAAAATGGTTGACGAGGGAATGAGAAAAAAAAATTTATAATTGCACTAATCAAAATAGCATGGATAAGATTTTACAAATTTATAAAGTAGCATGGCATCATTAGCAGGTCTTCCTAATGATAGCCTTGGACAAGACTAGCTCAAAAAGTTGAAACTATTTAGAAAGTTAAAATTAGATAACATTCTTGATTATAAGTATTAAAATAAAATGAAAATAGAATTCTCATAGAAACAAACTCAAAAAGAAGCCTTTTAGAGTTAAATTATAATTGAAAAAACTAAAAACGAAATAGAAAGCATATAAAAAAGTCTATAATTTACAAAAAACTAATCACCTTTAATTCCTAAAACATTTTCAAGCAAAGTTATTCAAAGTAAACAAAAGTTTCCGAATGCTTTTTCTTAAATTTCACTAAAGATACCTCTTCCATAAACAAATAAGCTTGTAAATAAATCTTTGAACTACCATGAAGTTATTAATAAAAACTTAAGCTAAAAAAAAATCATTTGAATAATTAAAAAAATAAATTATTTGCACAAAATATTATTACAAAAAATGTTTATTTTATTTATATCTTAGCCTTAAATTAATTTAATTTCAAATTTGAGCTTCCATTAATTAATGAAGTATTTGTTAATAAATATTTAATCTATTATGAGCAAAGATATTTTTAAATTAATTCAATAATTTTTAAGACAAAATAAAAAATTATTTGACAAATAAAGTGTTTGTGTTCTTGATGGAGTAATTTTTAAAGTAATTGCCATTTAAATAATATAATTATTTGATTTGAATTTGTAAGCTTTATTAAAACAAAATAATAAATAATTCTATTAGAATAAAGGCAATTAAAATTATTTATATTTTTTTTAATAAATTATTTTTTTAAACTAATTTATTATCTGTATTATCTCAGAAGTTTAAAATATCTCAAAATATGGTTTATAAGCAAGGTTTTAAAGATAATGGAAAATAAATAAAAATTTAATTAAAAATATGCATGTTTGTTTAATCTTTAGAAGAATTATGTTAATAAAATATAATAAAAATATAATCTATCTAAGTATTTTTAATAAAAATGTTAGGATAAAATAATAATTTGATTTATTTGTACGTAGAATATTATATATATTATCTTAATTAAAAAAGAGAGATTAAAAACAAGCAAATAAATAAATATATCTTACATCTGTAGTTAGATACAATAAGTTGATAAATTTAATAAGACTCTTTTTACAGATGGTCTTCGTAGAATTTATTATATTTTAAAAAGCTTGAATGTAAAAATAGATAAGAAAAGTATATGATTAAAAAAAGAATCAGTGTTAAAAAATTTTTTTTAATGCATAATATTAGCTGTATTCTTATTTATTAGATTTTACATCAAAAAAAACTCATAAAAACTATAATAAACTCAGTTTATAAATTTAATATATATAATTTGATAAAAAGTAAATTTAGTGATTAAAAATTAGCAATGATGTAAAATCTCCAAAATAATAAGAGGACTCACGAGTAGTCTATCAAAGAAGAATATAAAGGTGAACTAATAGCTTAGAATTAGTTTTAGAATAACCCACAAAACTTATCAGAGGAATTTGAAAACTAAAACCCTGATCATGTTATTGATAAGAATTCAAATATTTGGTGGTGCATGGATTGCGATAAAAAATATAAATCCTATCCTGCCTTCTACACACACAATAAGATAAAGCATAATGGAAATCCTCCATAAAAGTATAGAATTCCAAGAGCTTTAGACGCTATTTCAAAAGATAGAGGTCGTCCTAGAGTAATATCTTTAGTTAATTGATTTTTGAAATGTTGAACAAGGGTATAATAATTAGGCTGACAATAATCCAAAAATGAAATTTACAACAGAAGACAAAGCACAGCATAATTTAGAAGATAATTTATTTGACTTTTTAGGAAATTTAGGTTCAAAAGTAATAATAGCTTATTTCAATTCTAGAAGTTTTATTTATGTCTTAATAACTTAATATAGGAAAGTAGCAATACGATTATTAGAGAATACCTTAAAAAGCCTCTTGATGCATCAGATGTACTTGATAAGATTAAAAACACTTTAATTTAAAGAAAGAATATATTTTAAATCTACAACATTATAGAATTCGAATTTAGGTAAATTATTTTTTAGCACTTAAATAATCGTAAAGAACATATAGACAAATAATTTTTGAAATTGCTGAATTTTAATAAAACTCAGATTTTTTTTTTTTTTTTTGATGCTATTTTAAAGCGTAAAGTTAAAAAGCAAGAATATTCATATTTTATCTAAAATTTAAGGAAACTAAACTAAATTCTAAAAGATCATGAAAATGACGAATTTATTGATCCTCTTGATATTGACCCAGATGCTCAAGATGACATATCTTTATATAATATTAAAGGACTTTATAATTACATGAGAGATCAAAAACAGCTAACGAGGTTTTCTATCTTAGTCATATTTTTAGCATGGCTCGGTAAAGAATTGACAGAGGCAGCATTAAAGGAAGTTTTAATTATTTGTATTGAGTATTTTTCCTATTTTTCTGTATTTTTAGATCAGAAAGGAAGTATTCAATCAAAACAAATTGAAAGCAGAGATGCTGCTACCAATTAAGTTAAGTAGCTGTATGACTCTAATTAATTTTCTTTTAATTTATTAAAAAAATTTGATGATGCTAAAAAGTTAGTTGAATTTTTCCATTAATGGTACTGCAATTATGAAAAAATGATTTCTAGCAGCGTTTAATAGTAAAATATGTAATAAGGGCCTCCTCCTCCTCAATTCCCCCAATAATAGCAATAGTAAATTAGAATACCTTAATAAATATCCCAACCTAATCCTATGTAATATCAACCATTTTAGATGATGCAGATGTAAAACATGCAAAGTAATTAAATTCACTATTTATTTTATTCTTACAGTATTTTTACAAAATAAATTATAATTAAATAGACCCATTAAGAATGGTAATGGACCCAAATCAAATGCTAAACAATTAATGAATTCAAGAAAAATAAATTGCAAATTATTATCAAAATTAAAGGAATAAATTGGTTGATATTACAAAATAAACTTCATTAAAAAATTAAATCTATATTTTAATAAATTATTTTATTATGAAATAAATTGTTGTAAATATGCTAACGTTAAGCTATAATTATTATTTTTATAAATTAATTCTATATATAAATATACTCAGTGTAATATAATCAAATATTTTTAGATCATTTAAAAATAAATCTTATTCAAAATATTTTAGAAATGAAATAAATTAAAATCAATTTATTTGAGAATGTGTTAATATAAATATTTATATTGCTATTAAATTTTGTACTAAATTTACAAATATGATAATAACTTAAATATATTTGTCAAAATAAAAAAGAAATCATGAAAAAGTATTTTTATAATTGTTTTATATCTAATAAAGATATAATTTTTAAGCGATTTGTGAATTGTGTTTATAAACATCTATTTATTTATCTTGATAGCTATTTGATTTTTTGAAAATTCAAATTCTATCGTAAAATCTTTATAATTAATTGGTATTTTATTTTGATTTAATTCAAAAAGATTTTTAAAGATCTAATTGACTGAAAAGTTAATAATTATTTATTTAATTATTTCATATAAGTGGTTTTAAAAATAAAATTTGATTGATTGATAATCTAGTTTTTATATATTTGAAAACTTAAATACAATTCTAATTAATTATACATAAGAAGAATTAATATATCCATTTTATAAAGCTGTATCTTAAAAATATGTCTTACAAGCTTAATAACTCTAACACATTTTCTCCTTTAAGAGCAAATAAATCAATACCTAGTTTAGGAGGAGGTTTTAATATTAGAGAAAATGATGCATATTCCACCATGATAGTTGAAGATTTACTCCAGGTCTACTACATTAATTAAAATTTATAAAGTTTATATTTCATAATAGAAATATCAAATAGAATCTTGACAAATAAATAAATAGCTTATATACATGAATATTACAATGTGGATGAATTAAATATTTAATTTTTAATTATAGGGAGCTAATGAGTGGAGAAATATTTAAGACATAATTAGATTAACTCTAAGAGCATTAACAGATGTAGTAAAAGCATAATCTGATACTATTAGAGAAATAGAAAGGCAACTCCCTACAAAGGTAATCAAAATAAAATAAAACAAGTTCAGTGGAACAATTTAATAAAAATTATTGTCCTGCACAAATAATAATTTTAAATGTTTTTATTTTGTTTATTATCAACTTTTTAAAATGTATTTACAAAAGGCTAGTAAAAGTGAAATGAACACATAGTTAGCGTAAAAGGCAAATATTACAGAAGTCAGTAGAACTATTGCAGAAATAGCATAAGGGATAGACAACAAAATTTGTTATGATGATATTTAGCTCATGTTAAAAGATTTTGTTTCAAAGAATGACTTGTAATATTAGCTTTCTAGTAAAGTTAACATCGAAGAAGTTAGATCTCTTCTTTAAACAAAAGCTTCAAATATGGATTTAAAACAAGAATTACAGTTATTAAATGTTAAATTTGAAGAACTCTAGCGTGAATTTGCAAAGAAAGCAGCTACAAATGTGTAGCATAAAGATATTGAATACGTTATGAGTCAGTTAGAATTAAAGGCTAATGTTTAAGATGTAAATGAAGCTCTTGAGACAAAAGCAAATAAAGCAAGTGTTTCTAATGCTCTTCATCGTAAAGCAAATAAAGTTGATATTGAAAATTAATATGCTAAAAAGTAAGATATTGCAAATATTGGAAGCCTTTTGAATAATATGGATGAAAAAGCAGAATATTCCAGCATAGAAAAAATTATGTAGATTTTAAATAACAAAGTTGATAAGTCTGACTTTGCTTAGCTCTGTAATACCTTAGATTAAAAAGGGGGAGATCCAAAGGAAGTTTAAGTTTTAAAAAATGAGTTTTCATCATTGAAGAGTAACCTTTCTTAAATTGATCGTTAACTTGGAATAGATAAAATTCGTGCCGATATTAATGGCTTAGACTAGACTATTCAAGCTCTTATTTAGAATAATTTGGGAGGCGTTTAGAGTGATAAAGTTTTGCTTAGCTTGGAAAAGAAATGTGATATTTCTTAGGCATTTGATTTAGTAAACAAGGCCAAAAACGACTTTTAAGATTCGTTGATAAAAATTTAAGACGAACAGTCAAAATCATAACAAAGTTTCACAGATAAATATTTTAAAATATTAGAATCTGTTAAAGATGAAATCATAAATGTAAAACAAATTTAATATTTTCAAAAAAAGTTTAATGAATTAAATTTAAAGTTAAAAGATCTATTAAATCATTCTAACGAGGAGAGGTATTAAACGGAATAGTAACTAACTGATTATATTAAGCAGTAAAGCGAGTTAGTTTAAAGTGATTTGATGTAGGAAATAGATAAAGTTTATAATGAATTAGACGAGGTTCGTAAATAAATAGATGATGTTTCATCTCTTAAAATTGACAAAAAAGAACATGGTGAATTCAAATCTAAAGTTATGGGTATTTTAGAAGACAAAGTTGATCTTTCAGAAGTGTAATAAGCCTTAAATGTCTGTTAAGCAGATATCTCAGCTAGATTTGTGGAGTATAAAGAAGAAATGAAATTAAAGTTAAAAAATGTTGAAGGAGATATCCTTAATGCTGTATCAAAAAAAGCAAACTTGCAAGATATGTAGGACATCTTAAATTCTAAGGTTGATGCAAGCATGGTTTAATAGATCATAAGTAAAAGAGCAAACTCGAAGGAAGTAGAAGCACTTAGGGTTATAGTTGACAAAATAGCAGTAGATATAGAAGAAAAATTATCTGTAAATGACTTTGAAAATCATGTAATATAAACAAAAAACGCTCTCGATGCTATTTAAAAAGATATGATACTAAAAGCAAATATAAAAGATGTATGTGCTCTCTTAGATACTAAAGCGAGTATATTTTACTTAGATTGAGTTAAATATTTTTATTTATATATTTTTAATTAGATATTGATGACATGAATAAAGCTTTAACAGAAATCTACAAGGATTTAGACTCTAAATCTAGTTAGGAAGATTTAAATATAATTATTAACGATCAAGCTATCATAAATGAATCTCTTTGTACTGAAAACATTGTTGGAAGATGGACATGGAAAAGTTAAAACTTGAAGTAAGGAAATTTAGTTCCTTGGGAGTCTTAGGTCGTCAACACATTACCAGATAACTTCTAATGGGAGAAAGATAAATCTTATATTATGTGTGTTACACCAGGTTTATATTAAGTAATTTTACTTGAGTTATTTTTTTTATTTTTAAGGTTGATTTATTAAATTTAAGGTCAGTTTTGGATTCTTTTGTTCAAAAAAACCCTCAATTTAATTATTGGTTAATGGAGAGCTTGCTATTTCCACACTTGGTAATGAAGGTCACACGTAAATAAAATAATTTTAAATAAATATTAAAACAATTTTATTATAAATAGTGTAAACTAGAAGTTTGTTAATTATGGCAATCATCCTAGTGGAAACATAACTGGTAAACAAATATAAATTTACTTTAAAAAGGGATACAAATTTAACAAATTTTATGAAATTACTAAATAGGTATGACACTTAATGAATTCTTAGTATTGCCTGAAAGAGCAAGGATAAGTATCATCTATGAAGGAGATTTTGGTGCTGAAGGTTTCTTAGGATTAAAAAGATTGTGAGAGAAATTTTGAAAGAATAATAATAAATAAATAGTACAGAAATAAATATCAAATAACAAATAAAATAATTAAAAAATGGGTTATAAATAAATAATTTAAATAAATTGAATTTAGAATATAGAAATTAAATGTTAATTTGTGTTAAAAATATGTCTAGACATATAATTAATTTTTGAAAGTATGTATATAACTATATAAATAAACAAATAAAGCAAGCTAATATTTGATCATGCAATTTTATCCAATCAAACTTATATTAGTATTCCATCTCCGATTTCATTATTAAAAGATTAATTTCATATTATTTCTTTGTGTCTATTTTTTAATTTTCAAAACTTTATTTATTAATTTTTTAATTGCCTATCAAAAAAATATCTATATTTTGATCAGTACGTCTACTAAGTTAATCTTTTAGGATATGGATTCTTTAAAAAATATTTTAGCAAAAAAAAAGGAAACAGTTTAAAAGCAAGGATAGGTTGTCAAAAAGGCAGATTTAGAAAAGGAAAGAGAGGAAAATTACTGGAAACAACAGGCTGAAATATAAAAGTAGGAAGAATTAAAAAAATAATAATATTTGGAAGATTTACAAAAATATTAAGCTAATCCTTACAAAAAATTAAAGAAAGATGAGAATAAGGATGAGAGTTAGTAAAATGAAAATAAAGAGGAGGAATAGCCTCCTATTGCCAAAGCAGAAGTCATAAAGAAGTTGAGATAGTTTGGAGTACCAGTAACTTTTTTTGGTGAAACTGATTAACAAAGATACAAAAGATTAAAAAAACTTGAACTTGATGCCACTGAAAATAAGAACTAGGGTGGCAACGTCTATGATAAAATTTTAAAAATGAATGATGAAGACTTCAAAAAGAAACAAAGGGAAGAAGCTGATTAGATTGATGAAGAAAAAATTTAAAAACTATTTGCAAGATTAAACTAGCCTGAATAAACAATAACTATTGAAAAGGCAAATAATAAAAAGCAGTAAGAATTAGAAATAGAAAAACTTAAGCAGGTTTCAAACGATACTAAAAATGAAGACATTTTAATATGGAGTTAGAAAACGCTTCGTGACTGGGAGTAGAAATTAGAATAGAGATTCACTACTGAGGAATAAAAAAAATCTATTTTAGCAAGGAAATTAATTGGTAATTTCCGTCAAACAACAGAGTACTTGAGACCTTTATTTAAGCTTCTAAAAGAAAAGAAATGTAGTTAAGATATTTTAGATGGATTGTACATAGTTGTCAATTATGCACTTTAAAGGGAATATGTTAGAGCAAATGACAAATATTTAGCATTAGCTATTGGTAATGCTGCTTGGCCAATGGGTGTTACAATGGTTGGTATCCACGAAAGAGCTGGTCGTTCTAAGATTTTTAGCTCATAAGTAGCACGTAAACTTATTTAAATTAAATTAACATGTTTTTAACAAAATAAATATTTAATTAAAAAGATATACTGAACGATGAAACTACTAGAAAATATTTGTAATCGATGAAGAGATTAGTCACAATATAATAGCTTTTGTATCCATCTGAAGATAAAGCTAAGATGATAAACTATGACAGTAAAAATTTTTAATTTAACTTAAATAAAAATATACTTATCTTTATATTTTAAATAATTAGCAACTATGGAGGAGTTATTTTGAAGTGTTTTGTGATTTTAAGTTTCTTTTAAAATTTATACCTTAAAAAGGAAAATTTGGCTTGAATAAAATTAACTCTCAATTCAATAAAACATATTAATTAATTTATCTAAAATTTTAATTTTGTAAGCAAATTCTTAAATTATTTATTTATTGTTTTTACTTAAAAATATGCAATTAAATACATAAAAAATACCAAATATTTCAATTAAAATTAAACAATTTTTTTTTAAATTGAATAATTTTAGTGATCATTGTAGGTAAGGACTATAATATTGTAAAAAAAATTTTTTTGTGATTTATAATCAATTTTTAAGTAAGCTTATTTTCATTAATTTGTTTTTAAATTGTTAACGAATTCGTTTAATTAAATTTCTTCTTAAGCTTTATCTGTTTTTTCTTCACTTTTCTTAAACACTCTTTTTGGAGTATTCATAATGTCGTCATTAATATCAAATATTTCGTCATCACTGTTATTATTAGCTTCTTCAGCTGGTATTACCTCTCCTTTTTGTTGGTATTCTTAGATTTTTGCCTCTATATCTAAAAACTCATAAACTGGATAATAGAAACCTCTCAAAGTAAATAAGAGAATTACTTTTGACTTTTCTGATTATGAAAATATTTTGATAAAACAAAAGCTGATAAGGACAATTATATCAAGAACGTTATCGATGATGAAGGAAGCAAACACAGTGCTAAAGAAAAATTAATTTTATTAGCTATTAAAGGAAAGAATAAGAATAATTATTGGTATTGCCATTCCTGCTTGCAGCATAAAAACTAAGCCATAGTTCATTAAGTGGAAAATTTTAAGACTTTTGATGACTTGCTCTACTATTTCAGTAGTTATTTTGTCTTACTTAAACTCTAACCACTTTTATTTGATATACCATTTCATTTTGAAAAGATTTACCATACAAACAGTCAAATAATAGGTTACTATTGAGCAGGCAACTGAAGTTGAGCTTATCTAAATGCTAACTATTTATCTTTTACCTACATTTTGTTAGAGTTCTTATTCACTTGGAAGACTGTAAACTAATACAAATATGGAGTTGTATAAAAACAGGTTTATTATCAGTTAAGCATAGTTAATACTACGTTGTAAACGAGGAAAGAAATTTGAGTAAGGTCCAAAAATAAGAGAATAAATAGGATGGACTAGCCAATAAGAGTCTGATTCCTTAATGTATGTTTCTTTGTCTTTTCTATCTCTTACAATGCTTATTAATACAAAAATAGCAATGAAGATAATGTATATTAATAAAGCATATAATAGAGATAAATTAGGGTTAAAGCTAGATTGACTAACCTAAGTGTTGTTGTTTGTCTAATTATTATTATTTGAATTAATTAGCTAGTTAATGTAATTTATAAATTGCTAGTCATCAGCATAAATTTGTTAAGTAGCATTCCATATTGTGGTCAAAGAAAGATTTGGGTCTATGTATTCTTAATTTACAATTACACCATAATTTCCAGATATCTGTTCACTTCCACATATCACATGAGTAGAATTTTCTCTCAAATACGATACTCCGTCTTATTTATAAACTTAAGAAACCTTTTAAAAATTATAAAATAAATAAATAAATTTAATGCTCAGTTTCAAATTTAATATTGAATTATTTTTAAATTAAAAAAAATTTTTTTATTCAAAATTTCTACTGAGTCAAAATAGATGCAAGTGTATGGCTAGTAAAAAGGTCTTATAACTTAGAGAATAGGCGTGGGTAATATTTTAGGGATAGCAATCTCAACTATTTGACTAACTGTGGAGATTTATATTTCGGTTTATTAAGAGTAAATAACTAATTCAGTAATACAACTTATAAATGGAGCTTAATATTAGCTTTAAGAAAGAAATGGGTTAGATTTCCATTTAATTACTGCAGTTGACAGCGATGATTTAGGTGAGAATTAAGTAACATCAAAAGTATATGATATTTAATCACCATAAAACACAATCTGCACAGGCTATTAACCATCTGAAGCGCCATTGTTTGCCATGTAAGCATCTAATAAATCATTTTAATAAACTAAATTCAAATTTATGTAGGAAATGTCTGTTTAGAACGATGTTTAAACTTATTCTTAGCTTTTAAGATCATCATATGATTTTGCAAAATTTTATAAATACAGATTAATTTGAGAGTCGAAATCATTCATTATTTTCATCAGTAGAGACTGTTAGTCATTATAAGATAAAGTTTGGTCTTCATTTATAAGATTTATTAATTAAGAAGTTAATTTAGAAATCTTAAACAGAATTTTTTCATCTGAAATATTCGATTGCACTCTCTATAGCTGCTAAAATACTTGGAAGTATACATTTATTAGTGTGTTAAGTGTAAACTCATCAAAAATACTATAAAAGCAAGTTAGTTCCAATAGAACTTCTATTGTAAAAAACAAATCGCTTGATTTATTTATTGAAATATTGCTAATTAAATCAGTTAAGGCTATTAAATGCTACCTAGCAACATCAAGCTAATATCTATTTTATTTTTAAATACATATTTAATTTATTTATTGCATTATTAGAATTATTAATTTGTTACGATTAAAATTCACAGTATCTACCAGCATAATTAACATTGCAGATGCATAAAATTTCATTATAGTTATCTTAACTCCAAATGCACTACCCATTTCCTGAACAGTTTATTTTGGAATCACAAGGCATCTGAATACCCTTCAATGAAGAATAAACCTTATTTTATAATTTTTAATTTTATCTTATATATTATCAAAAAAAATTACCTGATAAAACAAATGCCTATTAAAGATAGTCAAGCTAGTTGTTTAAGACGATATCAAGTTTTACATTTAATTGTAAAACTAATAAGATAGACTTTGTATTTATTATAATGTAGTAATTTATGAGTAAACTGAATCCAAAAATTCATCTATTGATAAAGTTGTTTGTTGGAGATTTACATTTAGGGATATTTTTAACTATAATATTTCAACATCATAGCTATTGTAAACGACTAAAAAGAATAAGGCTTAGTTTTCTGAAAGATCATAACTTAAATTTGGTATCAAATAGGTAAATCTACCGTCTGAATAAATCTTGCCTTTATCAAAAAAGAAATAATCATTCCCAGTTAATTTTACATAAAAATCAAAATTGAGATTATCAGGGACTGAATTAAACAACCATCCACTAATAATTAGAGTCAAAGATAACTAAGCACTATTTACCTCTATGTTAAAGCTTCCTTATTTTATAGAGTTCATTGTTTAAAATGTTTATTATATCATACAATCGTTTTCATTTTAGCAGTTGGTTGCTAAATCTAGAATAGAAGCTTAAATAGTGTATTAAGTATTGCTTTATAAACTTTTAGGAGGAAGCACAATGTAGTCTAAACGGTTTTAGATATAGCTCTAAAGAGGACCATTACTTATATCAGTACTACCATTGAATAACCTCCATTTGATAGAAAACAAATTCTAAGAATACACAAATAATTAAATGCTTATAGTTTAGCTGTTATTATTAACGCTATTTCCTAAAGTTTATGCAAATTAGATGCTAGGTTTAGTGTTAAAAATGCAATTTTTCTTCGAAGCAACTGTTCCAAAAGGACACTAAGTGAAGCAAAGTCCTAATAAAAACTAATATCCTGAGCTACACCCGTTAATACAATTGTAAAGACAAGGAGAACATTAAGGAATAGAAGGATCTTGCTAATAATATCCATCTAGACAAGTGCTACTGCAAGTTGTAATATCTGGATGTAATAAATATCCACTTGCACATTTTGTGCATTATGAGCTGCTCTTTCCAGAACATTAAATACAATTCTAGTGACAAGAATAACACTGTTAATTAGCTAAATCATAATAGAAACCTTTTATTTTTAATAAATTTAACACTTATTTTAAAAATTGCTAATTTAAAGATATTTTTTACCTATATCACATTGTGTATCACTTTAACTATTTTTTTTCTTACAAACATCAAATAGCAAAGTGTAATCTGTTGTTGTTAGACAGTTTATGCATGAATCATATGTTGTCCCTGAACATGTAGAGCAATATGGGAAGCAAGTTAAACATTAGCCATCGTATTTATATTAACCAGAAGTACATGTAGGTTAATTCAAACAATCAGCTTAATTTGGTCCTAGACATTCATTTCCTGTGTCACATTAGCTACATTATGAGCAAGTACCATCAGTTTTTAAATAATAACCCTTAGGACACGATATACATTAATTATTTGCTCCTCCATAGCATTCTAAGCAAGAAGAATCACATGGACTACAAGCCTATAAATTTGTGTTTACATAAAATCCTATTAAAGGGCATTATTAAACACATGAGTTAGTTTAGCTATAGAGGAAATATCCTTAATTACAAGATTAACAAGTATTCATGTCAGTGCAAGATGCACATTATTAAGGGCAAGGATTACATACATTGTAATTTTACTGGAGATAATAACCTTACTTGCATGATATACATGAGTTAAATGTGCCATTAGTGCAACTAGAACATCCAAATCCACAAACAGTGCACTGATTTGTAGACAAATTCATATAAGTACCATCAGAAGCACAAAAACTTTTGCATTCGGGTTTTAAATATTCGAGGAAATATCCATTCACACAAGAATAACATGATTTGTTGTTTCCATTAAAGCAAGATGAACATTCTTAAGAACAAGGCAAACAAGACTAAGTAGGTATATCTCCGTACATCGGATTAGCTAATTTTATTAAAATGATTATAAAATTTTTTCAGAAAATATTTTGAATTACTTTAACTTGATGGACAAGTATAATAACACTAGTTATTGTATTTAAATAACATATTATTTGAGTCATAAAGCTGGCATGTTATGCAATCTAAATTATATTTATTCATTAGTTTATTTAATTAAGTGTTTTAGATTAAAAATACTTTACCAGTTTAGTCAGGGCCTTAGCAAGATTAGCATTATTAATTACATGGAGAGCAGCTTTTTGTCTTGCTATTAAGATAGAAGCCTTTAGGACAAGCAGGCACACAATTTTATTGAAAAACTGTACCTTGAGATCCGTTCGAAGTAATTTGTGCAAATATATAAGTTTATCCTTAGGTCTATCCATTTGGAGTATATGTAGCACAAGTTAAACACACTGAAGCACTTAAACAAGTTAGGCAAGGGAAAACACAAGGAAGACAAGATCTAGATGCTTCATCTTAGTAATAAGTCTAATCTGGACATGCCTAAACACACGTGTTATTATAAAGGTAATATCCTCTTTTACACAAAATAGGGTTTATTTAGTTCAAATTAATTGTATCTTGTTAGCATTACTCCATTTCATTAGGGCAATAGTCGCAAATCGGTTACTTCGTAGAGTCTTTTCATATTTTAATTTAAATAATTTTTAAAAATTAAAATTCCTACTAAAAAATATTTTGAAAACCTGAAAATTATCTTGCATATGTATAAAAGCTTACAGGACAAATAACTAAACATTGTGTTTTATATAAATAATATCCCTTTTAACAAACTGTGCATTACTAATTATCTGCACCAAAGCATTCTTTGCATGCAGTATTACAAGTAAGACATAAAGAACTGTTTTGGTATTATCCAACAGGGCAACTATTCTAACAGGATGAAGGAGAACCAGCTGTTAACGAATACCCGCTCTAACACTATAAACACCCTTAATTAGTTCCATCAGAGCAGTTTTTGCAAGTTGCATTACATGGAAGGCATCTTTTAGTAAGCCCATCAAGAACATAGCCAGATGCGCAATTTTTAATGCATATCTAGTTTTCAATATCTAACAAATAACCTTGCATACAACTTAAACAAGATTCAACTGTTTAAGGATTTGATGGATTAGTATTATAACAAGTTTGACAACCATTTGGGCAACTTTTACAAATTCCATTAATTTTATATTGCAGTTATGGACAAGTGCTAACACATTAATTGGTTGATGTATTTAAGTACATATTGTCTTTACAAGTCAAACAAATTTATGAGTTTGTTTGACTACAAGTTCTACAATTATTATCACAAGGAATACATAATAACTATTAGCTTGTTCCAATATTTAAAACCTGCTAAGTATATCCATCTTCACATAATTTTAAACAACTAGAATTAATCTAATTATAGTAAAATCCAACACTGCAGGCTAAACATTACGTATTTTTATTTCCAAAACATTAAGTACACGAAGGATCACATGCTTAACAAATACAACTGCTCCCATTACAGCTTACATAGGTTTAAGCTTAAGGGCATTAAGTGAGACATTTATTTTAGTATAAATAGAAACCTAAATTTTAAAATAAAAATTTTAAATAATCAAAAAGCAAAAGCTATTTAAGAATAACTTCAAATTGAAATGTTATTCATTCCATCTTCTTTTTGGTAAAATTATGAGCCAATTAATTTTTAAATTTCTACTTAATTAAAATTAATATTAAAATGGCTACAACTTATTTCCAAGAAATGAGCAAGCATATTAATTTCGCAGATTTTTATAAATTTTATCAGTTTTAAAGTTTTTATTTAATGAAATCTAAACTAAATTATTACCTTTCTAGCACTAGGTGCAGTAAGTTGAATAGTAATTACAAGCGCTGCATGCCTAATCGCAATTGGCACATTGACCATAATTGCTATCAAAGAATTATCCGCTAGGGCATTATATTGCAGAGCAGCTTCCTTAAGTCATTTGTTATCCAGGTGGGCAAATAGATTAAGCAAATAATTATTTTTATAAAAAAAATATAAAAGCTAAAATGTTGAATATTTCCTTTTTGAATTTCATCTTTGAATTTTAATAGTTCTTTTTAAAAATCTAATAAGATCTTACTTATTTTTACCAAAATATATTTGAAAACGAAAAACCAAATGAATAAAAAGATAATAACTAGATTTTATTACTTTGAAAAATACAAGATTATATAGTTGATTTTAAAATAAATTACAATTTTTGTAACTCGTTTAAATAAAAATGGAATACTTACTTTACTATCAAAAAATTAATATGATTTTTTAATCAAAATGATAAATATAATTATTTAATAAGTTTTATAATATTTTTAATTATTTTTAAATAATAAAAAATCTTAATTATATTTATCTAATTAATTAGATTTTAAAATCAAGTATCTTTGCTTATTTCATAAATTTTTTTTGCAATCAAAATATTTACTCATAATATAATAGATATAAAGTATAAAACTTGAAGAGATACTCGAATTACTAAATTCATAATTTCTTAATTTATAATTTTATAATTTTTTTTTTTCCCAAAGTAAATAAAGAAAGCAAAATGGATGAGATGATCCAAATATATATTATATCTCTGAATTAATAAATTATATCGTAAATATTAAATAAATGAATAAATTAATTATTTGAAATAGATTTTTTATTTTTTGATAAGTAAAAGTGCTAAATGATTCGTTGGGTATTAATTAACTGATAAATTGATATGATTTAGAATTGAATGAAAGAAATTTATTAAGACAGAAATTTAATCTAAGTTGATCAACCAATATCAAGCAATCAAATTAAGAAAATAATATAATTAAAATTTTTCTTTTTTAACTATCCAATCAAAGAAAAATATTTAGTTACTAAATTAAGCTTTAAAGTTTCTAAGTTTGATTATCAACTATAAATAAATATTGATATTTTTTATAAACTGAAATGATACCTCTCAGATCAGTAAATGCACATAGTTTGGAAAATGGAAGCAAATTAAGCTTCACTGGCAAAAAGTAAAAGTTAAAATAATCTAAAAATATAAACATTTCTAATCTGCTTGACTATGAAGATGATACTATGATTGAGCGACTTTCGTTAAATTCAGCATTATATTCTACTCAACGCAATTCAAAAACTAGTAAAGGAACCAGCAGAAAAAAAGCATTTTCGAAGGGAGATAGATTTAAAATTTTGAATTAGAAGCTTTACACAGATTAGGATTTTAGTGTCTCAAATTAAAATACAGAATTAGATGATGTTGTATAGTTATATTAATTTGATGCTAATGAAAGATGCAATACTTCAGAAACTAGGCAATCAAAATATCTTAATCGTCCTATTTCTTCAGAAGCTCATCGTTTTAAAATAAAAAATGATAACGATGTTAATTTATAAAGATAACTATTTAATAAGAGTATAAACACTATTAATTCTATAGTATAAAAAGATGCTAATAACAACAATGGCTATTAAAAATTAAGTACTATGGATTTCTAAGATAAAGAAAACTAGGGATCTGAATAAAAGTTGCAATTATTTATAAGACCTTAGTATCTAAAGTAAAGAGATTATTTAAGCATAGACGTTAGATCTAGGAAGTAATCTGTTGGTATTGATTAAGGGAAAATGTAAACAAATAAAGGGGATACAAGTTTGACTTTAAACACTACAAATTACTAACATGATTAAAATTACGATAATTATCCTAACAGAAGGACAAGCAATAGTTGTATGGGCAAATACACTATTGATATACCATAATAAACTTAATCTATAACAAATTCGTAAACGATTCATTTTTAGGAAAAAGGAATGAGATGTAAAACCCCTTCTATTTTATCCACTTCAACAAATGCAGCTACTTTAACTCTGAACAAGTCTTTTAATAAGGGGAAAAAATCATTAACTTCTAGCAATAATGGTTCTCTATTGAGCTAAGTGCCAAATAAGAAAAAATTAAGTATTTATTATTTTAATAAATAAAAAAAATATCTTTAATTTTTTATTACTTTTTAAGAAATATTCCAAAAAAAGGAGAGTAAAAGTCCTCAACCTCATGAGGTTATGCCTTTTAGCGTTTCTCACTAATATTCTCGTAATGCTCCTCTAAGGCTTTCAAAGACACCTGATTTAAAAGTTATTTCTATTCTTGGTGCTTATGTAATTATCTTTTTTTTGTTTGTTAGAAAAAGTATTTAATAGAATAATTTTAAAAAAGGATCAAATAAATTTAGGAAACTTTGTCTTTAATAAAAAATAATTTAAATAATACCTTAAAACATTAAACTTTAAAACCCCTTAGGAAGAATAATAAATGATAAAATATATGTTTATTTACTTCAAGCAGTGGTAAAAAAAAATTAACAGAAATTTAGATACAATAAAGCTGTAGCTTTTTTCGATTAAAGTAGAAGATTTAGAAGAAGAGAGCAAAGACATATAAAGATATATTAGAAAGAAGGCTAATTAAGCTAAAAGGATAAAGAAATGTATAAGTGTTCTAATAAATTATACCAAAAGTAAACGAGATACCAGAAAGCTCAAATAAATAAATTAAAAATGCAGTGAGTATGATTCACTTTTGAAAACAATAAATGTTATTCATACTTTGAAAATGAGAGTTGAGGGATACTTGATAAATAAAATAATAAAAACTTCTCCTTTAAAAACAAAAATTCCTAGTTAATAAGAGTAAAATCATGTTAGTTATTAAAATAATTATATAAATCCTGATGATCAATATCAAGAAGAAGAAGAAAATAACAATCTATAATATGCCTCAAAAATAAATTATGCATAGGATAAAAATGAACTTGAGCAGCTGAAAGGAAATAATGGTTAGTAAAAAAGGAATTCCAGCATCTCTACTCATATATTCACTGCTAATTTAGATTAAGATCCATCTAGAGCTTAGTCTAGAAGGATTAATATGGATTTAAGTGATGATGACTTTTAAATTAGCTAATCAAGAGTTAACTCAGAGGGAGTTAACCTATATGATAAGCGAAGATCTTAAGAGAATCCTCATTTGATTTTATAAAAATAATAATAAATTCTTAATAGCTAGCATTAAATTACTCCCCTAATTAGCTAGACTCCAACTATAAAATCTTAATAAATTAAAACAGATTAATAAGTGAATTTTTATGATATCTCAATGAACTAGAATTGCAATGAAGATATAAGATCAAAAGATTTTGGAAACGCTTTGAATATCGACTTTTAAAAAGATGTTATAAATATTAAAAGTATCAAGCCTATTTCAATAAATAATGAAGAAGAGGAGCAATAAAAAAATACAATAAACTAAGCTTCAGTAGATAACATGATTAAAAATAATGGATCAATTAACACAAATTATTAAGAGAGTTTTATAAACGGAAATTCTTAAGAAAAATAGTCACCAAAATTTGTTTTAAATAAGCAGTCATTAAATTCTCAAATAAATGAAGAAAAGGAGGAACATGATACTCCTAGAAGAAAGTAGTCTCAGAAAAAAAAGCAGACCAATCAGAATTAGGTCAACCCTAAATTAAAGTTTGAATCTCTAGAGAGAGTCATTAAGGAAACAATAGCTGAATAATCTTTGAGCATAAAACATAAAAGTATCTTTTAAAATTACTTGGACTCAATTAAAATACCTTTAGAAGACCTCCAAAAATAAGGGGAAGATGCCTAACACATATTTGAAATTTTCAATAATCTCATGGCTTCCTTTGAGGTAAAAATATAAGACCATGCAAAAAACTGCACAGATTTGAATAAAGTAAATTAAAAAAATAATAAATTCATATTAATTTTTATTTATTTAACTAATTAAAAGTGGGATATTTTGTTGTAGTACTTAAAAGATTTTGCATAATTAATCGATGAGACTGTTAAGCTTGGAAGTGAATTAATGAAACTATCTCAGAGTAGAGCGTTACCATTAAATGTCACTAATAGAGCTGTTGTATACTTGTAGGAGGCTTAGGAAAAATACAGAGAAGTTTAAGGTAGAGTCAAAGATTCTCTAAAAGAGCTAGTAAATCATATGTGGGAGTTGATTGAAGAAGGAATACATTTGAATTCTTGTGATATTTAATACGAATAGATATTCAAATTTATGGCAAGCATAAGAGATAGCGTTAGGCAAAGCCAAGTAAATGATTATCAAAATAAAGAGAAGCTTTAAATGATAGACGAAATAGCCCTTGCGCTTAATGAACTCTATAAAATATCATACAGCATATAAAGCATAGTAACTACTAAAAAGCTTGAATTCGTTGATTCACCTTCTTTCTCTTAAATAAAAGAGGTTAAGAATTTATGTCATTAATTTAAAGCTATTTACCATAATTTGATGGATCGTTTGGTATCATAAGGTGATATTCCAATATATTAAAACCAAAACCATAACATCTCAAGTAAACCTACTTCTCATAGAGGAAATCAAATACTTCCAAAATAAGATATTCAATAGCACAAAGGAGAGAAGGGAAAATTGAGAATTGAAAGAAGAAATAAAAATGGAGATTTAATAGGAATTTCTTTAATTGAAAGATAGTGTGAAGAAATTGAAGATTTATTTGAAATAAATAGGTGGTTTATTTCAAACAGTTAAGATATTGACAATTTAATTATATTTTAGGATCCACAAAGTATCCCAGAAGTATATCCACCAAATGAAGAAGGTAAAAGAAGATTCTTTAGTGAAATTAGTATTGGTGTTGGGGTAATTTTATAGTTAAGAGAAAATGCAGAAGATATAATAGATATATCAGGAAGTTAAAATCTTTCAAATGTAATTAAAAATGTAAAACTGGCTCAATAAAAATATCAAAATATTGCAAATATTTCAGTTGCTGCAGCAGAGCTGAGCAATTTATAAAATTTTATATATCCATAACAAGGTGTTGATAATGTTGATTAACAGAATGATGAAGTAAAGTATGATTCTATCACTCATATATATGACTGCTTGAATAAGATTTAAATATAATTTAGTAGCATTATTTAAAATAATGAATGGTTTTAAAAGTTTTTTAAAAGATTAATTAATGGAACCCTTTACTTTGACTTTGTGGCTGGTGATTATCCGTTTTTATGTGAAAGCATGCACAGCATACTCAGCGAGTATAGCAGTAGAAACAAATATTCGATCCCTTCAACTGAATAATTTTATAATAGAAAGAATATTGCTGAATAGAAACTAGAATAAGTTCGTAAAAATAATCATCTTTGTGAGAGTGGTATTGCCTTGGCGATACTAAATAAAATATCATTTATAGAGCAAAGAATCACTTTTGCTGTAAATTTATTTGGTTCTAACAATTTTGTTCTTCCTAATGGTTCACTTTTATGCAAAATCTTAGATGCTTTCTTTGAAAGAATAGTTCATCAAAAATCTTTTTAAAAACTCTGTGAATAATTTGAAAAGTTGAGAAATTTTATGCTGAAGGGGATAGAAATTATTTGTAAAGAAAAGGAAGTTTTATGTAGCAAAAAAAGGAAAGAAAACTCAAACTCTCTAAATACCTTTTCAAACGATCAAGAAGAAAGCTAGCTTTAACTACTTTTAAATAAAAAAAAACCTAAATCACAAACTTTATACTGCCATTAAATAAAAAACAAAAATGAAATGGAACCTAGTCTAAAGTCTTCTCATACTACTGTTGCTTAAGGAAGTAATAATATAAATACAAGCTAAACTATTTCTCTATCATCAGCGATAAAATCTTAATTTAAGACAGATCCATAAATATCTTCAGGAGTGAAAAAATGTTAAGTTGTAAGAGAAATAAGATTTGAACAAGAAGAAGGATCGATTTCAACGAATGGTAAAAATAGTAGCGTTGATTATTATGATAAATTTACTGGAAAATTAAACTACTATGATAACATTTTAGAAGAGGCCGAAAATCTTTGCAAACACTGTGCATTATTTATTCCTTCAAGAGAAGAAGAAAACGATTAGATTAATTAAGAAGGTGAATTCATAAAAAGTTTTTCAATTTATCAATATGAAGAATTTCAATAATTTGTTTCTAGGTATTTGCTTGCAAAAAGAGACAAAGTTAATATATATTCTAACACTCAACTAAGAGTAAAATGGATAGCACCATATAACGAAGATTTTAGCATATTCCAGTAAAAGTATGCTTTCATATAGAAATACTTATTACCTCCAGACTCTAATAGTTCTTAAGAAGCAATAATCGAATACACTAAACATATAAATCAGGTGTTTCACAAAAATGGACCTATTTTTTATAAATATGAATTTCAAACATTCTAATCCTACCTTCAAATTTTTATTGATACTCCAAATAGCAATTTTCATATTATGATCACTTTATTATAGGATCCAAGCTGCATTTTATATTCAGGTAATCTGGAAAATTAAAAATTAATAACAACTTTACCAATAAATGATATCTATGCAAATGTTAAAATGACAATATTGAGCAGAGATTTAAGTTAACAAAGTGATTAAATAATGAATTCTCAATTTAATAGATTTAACTTAAACGACGAAAGAAATGTTTAAGATGAAGAAATTTAAGAATTGTATAATTAAAATAATAGCTCACTTCGCAAATAGTCAATAGATAAAGTCTCAAAAGTAGTCTAAACTAATTCAAATATAAAAATATCTTAGATAAACAAAGATTAAAAAACATTTATAAGACACAGAAGTATTCATGAATTTTTAATGAGGGCCCAAAAAATTACACAACTTAGAATATGTAATCTTAATTATAATTTAAGGGATGAAGAACTATTTAAAATATTTTATCGCCAAATAGACAATGGTATATAAAATAAATCTTCTACAATTTTTCATAAAAAACCTTAAATTGAAGTCTATGCTATTATTAATGAGAAAGAGGTTATATGTAGAAGAAAAAGCATATCTTAAGATAAAAATATTTTCTTCACTCAAAATAACCAAAATACCTAAGAATGGACTATCCTCTAGAGCTATTTAAAATAAGACCTAGAATAAAACACAAATTTTATTGATTTTTATGTAAAAATAAGCAACATAGAGGAAGGCTCGTTTTATATATATGACAAAAATAATTATTATTCAATAAAAAGTTCTTTATTGCTAAAATGTAAATACAATTTTCATTTTTATTTAGAATTCATGATTATTTTATTAAAATATAGAGTAGGACGTCCTTAAAGAAGCAGGAGTTTCAAACGGTGAAGAAAATAAAGATTTAATAACTCAGAATGTAAACAATCTTTTAAGTTAAAAGTATTGGTATGCATTTACAATTGCAGGTAATAATTCATTTATTGAAAGGTCAAGGCTAACATCATAACCATCTGTACTTAGAGACTTTTGAACCATAATAACATTAATATTGAATTATATTAAACATTCTTTTTTAAAAAATAATTAATAAAATAAACTTATAAAAAAAACAAATACAAAACATAGAATAAAAGATATATCTTTGTTTTTTTTTTAGGATTTTCCAAAAATAATTTACTATACCGCCTAATACTTACTTCTTAACAGAGTTTATCAAAATAAATTAATAAAATAGAGTTAATTGATTTATACTTAGAATAAATGATTATTCTAATAAAGACTTCAAATGTATAAAATAAATTTTATAATTTGTAAATAAAACAATATAAAAAAATTCTTTACTGTTTTCTTTATGATTATCATGTCAAATTCATTAATTTTTTCACTTTTATTAAAATTTACTTTTATATTTCTTGTGTGTTATTATAAATTTATTTAAATTTTTAAATGTCTTATGAAAAAGTCAAAAATAGTCACTTAAACACCTTGTTTATTGTTACTTTTTTATATTTTAAAAGTATTTAGTAAAAAAATTGCTCTATATTTATTTAAAGGCAAAATTTTAATTAACGAATCTTGAACTTCTCTAAATACTCATAAATCAATCTCTGAGAATATGTGCTAATGTACCTTCTAGTAGAAATACGATGAGTCATTTTAATCAAAAAGTTTAAAATCACTGACTTAACATAAAGAATGAATTTGCTTGAGTGACTCATTGATAAAAACCAATTTTAAAAATTAATCTTAAATTTTATATATCTCCAATAAAATAATCAGTTGAAAATAAGAGAGAGTTGAAAAGATACCCACCTTATTAAAACAAGAAAGAATAAGAAAAACAATAATTATAGATATTATATAAATCAAATTTAAGAGAAACAATTATATTTATAACAATACAAAGAGTTAGCTCTTTTAGATAATCCATAGAGGCAGCAAGTATCTTAGTATTTAAGGTCATACATAAAATAGAGAAAAAGTTAATAAAACATCCCTCATAAATATTATGGGAAGCAGAACACCTAAAAAAGAGTATGCATTTGATGATGATGATGCTTACGAAAATAATAGCAAGTCTATGAAATCAAAGTAGGGTTACAAAAAGAAGTAGATAGCACAGAAGGTAACAAAATCAACTAATAGAGAATACAAAAATTGTTCTAAACTGAGCAAAATACCAGAGTAATATGGCGAGGATTAAAGTTAAAGCAGTGCTGCAGAAAAACAAAGGGCAGCTAAAATGAAAGAATATATTTCTTCGCTTATTGATCAACCTCAATCATTGAGGTATGATGGCCTCAACACAATATAGGAATGGGCTTATTCTGTAGGGCATTTTATGAATGATTTAACTGCTGCATGCTGGTTTAAGTAATATTTTATTAAAATAAATAAAATTCAAGTTTTGTCTTTCATGTGCAGTCGGAGCGTTTTTTTTAACGAATATATTTTTTCTTATAATGCAAATTTGATAATAAGAGAAAGTATTTGTTTGCTTGTTTGTTTATTTATTTGTTTTTTATTAATTTATTAATTTGTTTATTTTAGATGGACTCTCAAATTATAAAAGTTTTTATTAAAAATTTTTGTAAAAAATAGTTATTTGCTCTACTGGCTCAAGTAAGTTCTTTAATTTTAGTATGCTTCATGGTCTATGCTTTCTGGACAAATTTTTGATGCTATATCCACTCCGCTTGTTGGATATTTGTCTGACAAAACAAATACAAGATTCGGAAAAAGAATGCCATGGTATTTATTAGGAACTATACTTGTTTTAATAGGGTTTCTTCCTGTATTTCATTGTTTTGTTCCAGGAAAAATTTGGCTATCCTTAGATGACAATAATTCACTTAAAGCATTTTATTATATATTTTTCCCTTCACTTTTTAATGTTGGATGGGCTGCAGTCTAAATATCCCATATGTCTCTTGTTCCAAGCTTGACAGTTTCAAGAAAAAGAAGAGATTCTCTTAATAACAAAAGAAACACTTTTACATTTATAGCTAATCTGATTGTACTTATAAGCGCCCTTATTTTATTTTAGA
Source organism: Tetrahymena malaccensis 436 (assembly GCA_000231845.2). Classification (NCBI taxonomy): domain Eukaryota; phylum Ciliophora; class Oligohymenophorea; order Hymenostomatida; family Tetrahymenidae; genus Tetrahymena; species Tetrahymena malaccensis. Next base: position 156,071 of record JH719969.1, read on the forward strand.
CTGTACCAGACTCGCTCATAGATTTTGAATTATTAGGATGTATAGTAATTGCTATTGGCTGTATAACCCAGTTTTTCTTTCTTGTTTTCATCAATGAAAAGAAGTTGACCTAAGAGTGTGACAAATGCACAAAAAACATCAAAAAAATATTGCAGTCAGCTACCTTGGCACTTCCATAAAGAGAAACTCAAATAATTGATAGGGAACAAGTTTAAATCATATCAGTAAATGAGTGCATGTCTTAAGATGAAGATAATCCAGATCATGAAGAATAGCACAAATCATGGAAGTAAATTAAATTAAATTATTAAATTCGCTAACTATTTCATATTAAATAAATAGATAATGGTTAAAAGAAAGAGAATTTTATCACTATGCTTTTGTTTATATGGGATGCAGATTATATTGTAATATCATCTCAACAATGATTAATTTCTATCTTGTATATGTTCTTAGAATAGCCACAGAAGAAGAAATATCTGACAGTACTCCTATGGAAATTGCACTTATTCCTCTCCTTTTATTTATTTCCTCTGTTTTAATGTCTTCTACTTTAGACTAGTTGTATTAAAAAATCGGAAAAAGAAAAGTATTCTCTATTGGAGGAGTGCTTATGATAGTTTCTAGCACCTTTTTAACTTTTGTAGATGTAGAAACAGGATACTTAATGTATCCAATTGCAATTTTAATAGGCTGCACATAGGTTATGCTTTTAAATACAGGTATTACATTGATATCCGATGTTATAGGGCTTAAAGGTAAAAGTGGTGCATTTGTATTTGGTGCCTATTCCTTTATGGATAAAATTTCAACTGGCATAGCTTTATTTTTCATTAGCGAAAGCTCTTACTTTAAATCTGAATCATTTATAAGGTGGGTTACTGTTTTGGTACCACTTATTTCTGGACTTTTTGCCTGGTTATTAGTAATGACAGGCAGCATTAAGGATAATCTATCAGAAACATAAGAAAGTGAAGAATCAGACTCAGAAGACAGTCAATATATTATTCCTAGAAAGAATCCACGCATATCTAGTTTGAGTGCAGATAATGAAGATGAAGAAAACGAGGATAGTTTTGAAAAAAATAAGAATTTCTAATAGTTCATAGAAAATATCAAAAAGGAATTTGCAAATTGAAGCTGCAAGAAATTCTAAATCATAAATTAGCAAACCTTGCTTATAATTAAATAAAAATATAAATAAATAAATTAACCTAATTAAAAACCTCTCAAAAAATTTCAAATTAATTAAATTACTTTAAAATCAATAGTACTATTTATTTATGTGTATTGCAATTAAAATAGTTGATTTGTTTATGCTTTTCATATATAAAAACTAATTTAATTTATGCTGAATCTAAAATATGTGTTTTTCAACTTAAATTTCTCTATTTTTCTGTATTTTTTTATAAAACATGAAACTAACTCTTTATTTATAAAACAATTTTAAATGCATAATTATATTCTTATTTTAGTTTTTCTCTAAGATTCAATATTCAAATAAAAGCAACCTCTTTATTCTCTTTTGAAAAAAAGTATTATATCTCAGGCAAAGCACTTATTAAAATAACTATGTTTTATTATCTAACTTAAAGTAGATAAAGGTTAAAAAAACCATCATTTATTCAACTTTATAAAAAAACTATTTTATTCTACTAAAAATTAACTGATCTCTATATAATTTAAAATTATTCCTTTTTATATTTATTTTTCTAAAATAAAAATATTTAATCTCAAAAAATATCTCTTTCGTCCTATATGATATTATAATTACTATAGCACATACTAACTTTTATAAGATTTTAATTGAAGAATTTAATTTTCATTTTATTAATTATATTAATTTTTTACAATAATATTAAAATAAAATTTAGAAAAATATTTTTTCTCTGAAACCTTATAGTTAACTTCTAGTTTACAAAAAATTTATTAAATGTAAAAGAAATTTAAATTGATCGCAATAATAATTTAATCAATTATGGTATAATTTAAATTATTAATTAACGTTATTAAATCAAATATATAAAGCTCAACAAAATCTTTAAACAGAAAGTAGAAGAAAGAAATAAGTAGTCAAAAATCAATATTTAAAAGAAATGAAAAATAAAAAATACAAAAGTTAATTTGATGAAAAAGAAACTTTTCACTTAAATGATAAGTAAAGCAGAAGCTATTTCAGGAATTTTATGCTTTAGCTGAAGGCAAATTTAATGGAAGCAAATTATTATTTAGTTGAACAGCAATCTGAAGGTATGTATTCTTATATCATTGCAGTAATTATTGAAATATGTTAGCTCTACAATTTTGTATTTGCTCCTTAACTCAAAGGTAGCTGGAAAAAAACATCTATAATAGATAGTGTAGCGAGTGTCTTTTCTGCTTTTATGTTTACTCATTATTTCTCAAGATAAAGCTTCTAGCTCTATATTATTATCTAATATGTAGCGATATTTGTCATTCTCATAATTATTTTGAGCATGTCCTTAGTTATATTTGAAATTTAAAAAAAGAAATAGATTAATGGATGGAGCTTAAAATTTGTTTATTATGGATCAAAATTTTGTAGCTTGTTTTACATTTCTATATAAGATTTATTTATTAGCATTTTTAGATGCTATTATCCTCTAAATTAAAGCCAAAAATTTAACGTTTTATTTCCTAATCAAATGTGCTATGATGGTATTTACTATCTATACATTGCAATGAATATGATTATATCTATCATATTTTTCCTTTTTGTAAGCTACATAACACTGATGCAATTTGAGTGCAAGATTTTTTCTAATGATTCTGGTTCTAAAGTACCAATTAAAAAAAATATTAAATCTTCTTCATATTTATTATATTAATATTTTAGGCTTCAGGTAGAAGTAGTTTTTACTATTTATGCTTCAAAACGGTTCTCATAATCCTGTTTAACACTTTGTAAGAATAAAACTATTAAATAATCTTGATAGGAACAATGCTTCTCGGATACTTTCTTATTTTTTTCACTAACCCTCTTTGTATATAAGTTTACAGTTTAAATGTAAATTGAATATTTTTTAAGCTATTAATTAATAATTGTTCCAAGTTATGAAATTTAAAATAAAATGTTTTTTTAAAAAAAATTAGATTAGTAAATTAATTATTTCAGAGTATTCATTGCTATTTTGGGGGACAGCTATGAGTTCACTAGCTATGGTAACTGAATCTTATTCGTTTGATGGAACGCTTTAAATATGGATAATAGGCATACCTTTAATGTTAGGACTAGCTATTTACAAAAGTGACATAAGATACAATTATATGTTATTAGACACAAATAATTACGAATACCTCAATTAAGCATTTGATTAAATTTGTTATTTAATCAAAGTTATAGGTATTCATTAAAATTTTATACAAAAATAATTGTAATTTTTTGGTTTTTTTAAACAGGTTTATACAAATAAGATAAAAATATCTTAATTCAATTACATGGTTTTATAGAGTACCATAAGAAAATCTGCAAATTCGTTGAATGTCCAATTAAAAAAAAATCAAAAGCAATTAAAAAAAAGCATATTAGCAAGACAGCGAAATCCTAAACATCAGAGCTTGAATAGTTGACTTAAGTCATCGAGTTAATTTAACATCTTTTTTATATCAGTTTGTAAAAATTCCCTAATTCGCCTAAGCTAAGAATTCTTTTTGCCATCTTTTTAATGGATATTGCCTAAAACAAATAGCAATCTATGCAAGAATTAGTAAATTCAGAGATGGAAAAACCCTCACTTGATGAATAGTTTACAATCTTGAGACTACAGATGTATCTAGAGAATCAAGCACAAAGTATTTCAACTAATCAAAATTAGCATTTCAGCATGAATTAAACTGATTTTATGATGGACATTTCTTATTAAAGTTAAATGAAAATATTTAAAGATTTAATTGAAGCCTCAGCTAATAACTATACTGAGTTGTGGTTTTAACTTTTGGAAGACTAACCTGACTTATTAAAGGTAAAATTTAACTAATTAATCAGCAAAATTTCTCAATAATAAAGTTAAACCAATCCAAACTTCATAATTTTTTTTTGAGCATTTATTCATTTTTATAACCACTTTCTTTCTCAAATTCATAATAAAAAAACACTTACCTTAATTTTCTAAATTTTTAATGAATTACACCTTTTAAAATTTGAATGATAATTAATATCAAAATGAAGGGTTTAAAAATTTTAAATATTTTATTAAATATTTTTTAAGCACTTAAAAAAAAACAATTTTTCTATTAAAAAGATAAAGTAAATTGGGTTTAAAATAAACGATTTGAATAATATAATTGATGAATAGTTTTAAAGAATTTCTAAGGTTTCTTCCAATTTCACTGCACCAGCTCTTCTCTTCGGTAAATATTTAATAGAGTTAGTCGAGGATAATTAAAGAGGAAAGTAAATACTTTAGCAGATGATGGGATACTAATAAAAAGAGTAAATAAATTTAAATGTGGCTGATCCATCTTTAGAATAGTCACCAACTATTATCATATCTGTAAACAATAAATAAAACATTTTTTAAAATTCTAATTTGATAAATTTTTATTAGGCTGATGAAGATAATTTTGGTATAATAACAAATATTAACACTAGCTGCTGCTGTTTTTTTGGATATCAAAAAGTGGAAATGATGAATAGAAATATAAAAAGTTTTATGCCACAAATTTATTCAGACAGACACGACTAATTTATAAGAAATTTTTTATAAACCCTTGAATCACGTATTCTTAATGTAGAAAGGTATTTATTATTTATGAATTAAAAAAAGAATTTAAATTTTTATTAAAATTTTAATTTATAAAAAAGAGAGATTATGATTAAGCAAAAGAATAATTATATAAAGAATGCAAACATTATGGTCAAATATATCCCTTCATTATCTACTGGTATTCAATTCATCGGGTAATATAACGTCAATAAAGTAATTTGCCATACTGCCTATATGATATTAGATACTGATTTTTACATAGAAAATATCACAAGTTCATGTATTAACATGATTCACTTGGATGAGAATAAGCTGAAAAAAAGAAAGCATATTGACGATATTATCCCTAAATTTTAAGCAGAATTTAAAAAATACTTTTATAAGGGTGGATGTGAGGAAAAAATAACAGTTTAAAATAGCACAGAATAAATTATTTTAAATGTTCAAATTTCAGATATCAATTTAAAAAACTTGGGGAATTCTGGTTACATCGTCAAGCTTTAAAACAAAAAGTAATTTAAAATAATTTATAAATTAATAAATCTGATTAAATTAAATATTTATTCTTCAGCAAAATTTTCGAAGCTGAGTTGAACACAAATGAAGACTAAAAATTAGATTCGAATATCAAATCTATTTTAAATTAGTCAATTTTACCAAGCTCTGAATAATATAAAAGTTAAAAGCAAGAATATTTCCTATTTAAATATGATCCTATTTAAAAGCATTACTCAGGTCAATATTATGATATAAATGCTTCAAAGAGTGCTAAATAACTACTTTTAAGTCCTTAAGCAAATAAATAAAAAGATTAACTATCAAGGGTATCTTTTTTTTCTGTTTTGACATCAGATAAATAAGAAAATGCATAATCTGATGCTAATAAAGGAAAATCATTTTTTTCAAAAGAGTAATGCAATCAATTTGTAAATATTTTGTATTTTAATTGATAATTCAAATAAATTTAAAATTTTAAGTTCTATAAATACATACATTTTTATAGGTTTAATATGGAGAGGGTATCAAAACTCTTAGATTATGTGGATAAAATATAATAGATATTCAGGCTTTGAAAGAAGGAGAGGGTGATGAGCAAGAAGAAGAAGATAAAGAAATGCAAGAAATGAACGAGCAAGAAAATCAAATAGAAGATGAGTTAAATTTCGAGAAAGATGCTAAGCATTCAAATATTTTCAAAAGAAGGGATACATTTGTAAGGTTTATCAACAACTCGGATTTTTTAAATGTAAATTTTGGTCCTTGAAAAAAACTTCAGCTTATTTAATTTTTTTTTTTTTGCTAAATAAAGCCTTTGCTAATTTAGAGATCAAATCTAGCTATTTTATTCTTTTGTGTCATATTTCTAGTGATTTTTATAATTAATTTTATTATAAGTGGTTCAAGTATTTCATAATCTGAAAACTAGTACACTATCTTAGATAATATGAATAAATTCATAAGCGAAGGCCAGTATATTTTAAATTGTCTCTTTGATCTTCAATTGTTAAATAGCTAAGTATATGATAATAAACTTGTAGATTTTACACAGACAACCAAAAATCTATCAGACTCTTTGAACAGAATGAATTATTATCACTAAAACTTTGGTCTGTCTTCAATGTAGCTTGATGATTAATCAATAAACTATTTAAATAATCCGACTGTTCCTATTTTCAATCCTGTCAGTAATAAAACTGATTTTTTCGATTTTTATTAATCTTCTTAGCAGGTAAAATATTTAAAGAATTAATCAAAAAAATCTTATTAATTAATTTGATAAAAAATAGTTTATTTCAAAAATAAATCAGATCAGCAGCTATTCACTTGATATGTTTAGCATTAAAGACTAAAATATTTATTATATACAATATAACTTTTTGAACTCATATTACATGATTTCTGATTTAATAAGTAAGGGTATTTCATCTTAGATTTCTTCTTACTCACAGTAGTTAGGAAAGAACCTAATTTAAATGATAATTATTGCTTGTGTTTTGCTATTTGTAAATTTAGTTTTACTTTTGAAAAATAAAAATTTATTAATATTATAAATTAGATTGAAATAATTGCCATTATCTTTATATATTTTAGTCTTTTACTCTTAGTAAAGCAAATCCTAGTTATATTCTTAGAAATTCCTTTAGATAAAATATAGCAGCTGCTTTTTAAAAGTAAAAAATTCAATAATTAAATTTAATCTGGTGATGATGAAAATATTTCATCAAGTGAGTCTCTGACATAATTCAAAAAAGAAGATGATAAATCTTTAAGTATCACAAGAATTAGCAAAAACGCAAAAAAATTAAGAAAGTTTAGGCTAGAATCTAAGCAATTTAAAGTTTTCTTTATTCCTTTTATCATCACAATCCTAATACTTATCACTTACTTCTCTGCAACTTTTGCAATATATCAACCTACTATTCAGTAATTGCAGAATTTCTCAAATGTAAAAATTATTTTTAACTTTTTTAAAATAAATGTCTTATTTTACAAAATAAAACCCCTCTTTCATATTTTAATTATGGTTTTGATTTGGCTAGAAACAAGTGTTCATTTTTGATTAATATTTAATTTATTTATTTAAATTAATTTGCAATTTTTGTTTTTATCAAATTTAAACATGACATTTTATTAAATTAGAGAGAATTAGTTTTATATTAATTAGATGCCTAATTAGAAATAAAAACAATCTTTTTAAATTAAAAAATTTTTTTTATTAAAGGAATTCAACAGCACTTCCACTTTAGATCAAATATTTGGAATATCAGCTAATGTAGTTTAAATAATGATGATGAATATTACTTTTTAGACGGTCAATTAAACCTCTTCATAATTCATATAACAATAGATGTATTAATTATATTAATAATTAGGCAACATTTAAAGATATCATATTAAAAATATGAATTTACATAACTCTGCTTATAATAATTACTTTTATGGGATTATGATGAGTGATAGTGTAAATTATATTCATAAATTTAAAAATTAAATTAAAATCTATTTTTTATTTAAAAGAATTCAAACCCATGTACACTCCTATCAACCACATTTTAATCTTAAGATTGTTAAAAAATAGCTAATTAAACTATTACAAAAGGAACGGTATTATTACTTACTAGATAAATTGAAAGTATGAGGAATATTTATTTAACTACTGAGTATATTTATTAAAGCGTAGTTGATGCATCTGAATAATAAATTTAGCTTAATAATTTACTTAATTCAGATCAAGTAATTGAAGTTAAAACGCTGTAATTCCAATTTATTAGTTAAATACTTTAATAGTTAAGTGGATAAATGATAACTGAAATCAACAATAGCATATCAAATACAAATGCTTAAAACTTATTTGTGGTAATATTGTGTATTATTTTCTTAATAGTAAGTTTAATTATCATATGGATACCTTTGATGAGCAATATCTAAAGAGATATATCAAGAACTAGAAATTTAGTAATATTATTACCTTTAAATGTTTCTAGAAAATGTAAGTTTCTTAGAAACTTATTATCTCAGTATGATGAGAAACTAGTTGATGGAAACTAGCAAAAAAGTAAAAAATGAAATGAGTAGAAAATTATCAAATAGTTAAATAAATTAATTAATAATTTAAATATAAAATAAATATAATTTCTGTTTATCTTTTTATTAATATAAATTTCAAATAAGCATATAAATAATTTAATAATTTTATTTTAAAATTAAAAATTCTATAAATCTAAAATAAATAACATAAATGAAAGATATATATAGCCAACAAAACATTAAACTTTTTGAAAATAAAATTTAAATAATTCAATAGCTCCCTTTTTTAATAAAAATATTATAAAAAATGCTTTTATTGAATAAAGATGAATAAATTAGCACTCCCAAATTATTAATTTATTTAAAATTATATTCTAATTTAAGAAGCTTACTTCAGAATAAACATGTTTTTTATTTTAAAATCAAGTATTAATGTTTAATGTTATTGAAATTTTTTTACTAAATACTTTAAGTAAAAAAAACTCAAAGTACATAAATAAATAATAAGTACATATATTAAGTTGCTTTTATTTTATAATTTTATTTTATTATGCTTCAATTTTATTTGATGTCTGTTCGTTTTATTTATTATGTTTGATATTTTAAAAAGAATTATTAATTAATTATTTAAATATTTTTATAGATATATTTATAAGTTGTTTATTTTTTATCAGATAGTTAGTTCACTCATATAGCATCACTATTTTCAATATCATACGATGCATTTTATTAGTATTTCTTTGGCTAGCTGCTATTGTCTTCAAAGCTACATTATGTATTTCTGAATTAATTTTATACTTAATTTAATTCTACTAATCCATCTAAGTCTTCAGGTGCAAACATTTCAACCATTAAAAATTCTTTATCTGTTTAAGAGAACTCATGTTTTTTCAAAAAATTATCTTAAACCCAAAACTATTTTAAATAAAGTTAATTGAAATCAAGCTTAATATAAATTAGAAAATTTTACTTAGAGACCATTCATAACTACAGGAATAATTGCCATTACAATAATTAACTCTAAGTATATATTTGTGATGCTAATTTTTAAAAATGAAAATACATTATAACATAAAACCATTTTATAATAATTCATTAAATACCCCTAGAAAAGGAATCCAGCTATTTATAATAGTACATGCTACAATCCCATTTAGATGAAATAAAGAATAGATTTTGACTATTTAAAAAAAATATTATACTTTTTATTCACTTTATTAAAAAAAGGTCATACCAAAATAACTATAACATTCCAAATAAGTAGCTGCATCAACCAAATACCAATGTTTACCTAAATAATAGGTCTGAGTAGGTTTGTATTTAATTTTTCTTTATCCACATTTTTTCCCGCTTTTTGATGCTATTCCTAAATGCTAATTGCTTGATCTGGTGTTATGATATTAAAATAGTTTCCACTCTTAAATTTCTATTTAAATAAACAAAAAATTAGTTTTTCTTCTACGAAATTGCTATTAATTCAATCTTATTGTTAAGATTTAATTACCTCATATTTTGTTGATGTAAGCAGTTTCTCAAATTAATGAAGCATTAAATAACACAAAAACACTCCTATTGTAGTATCAAATATTACTGTAATAAAATACCTAATTTTCATTAAAATTAAATATCATTAAACTCTATTACTTTTAAATAATTAACTACCAGTGACAAGGATCTACATCATCATTTCCACTGCTTAGTATTATTGATAAAATTAAATTTAGTAAATGAGCTACAAACGCTGAGGCAAGTTACTTGCTAGTATCCTTTTTAATAGTGGTTGATATATTAATGAATTAATAATAAATATTAAAAATTATTACCAAAATCCAAATTTTCCATTATCTTTTTGGCTTTTCTTTGTATCTTTTAACTTAATTTTGTAGTTAAAAAACATTATGAGACTTACTGACTTTGAATGAGAGCAATTAATTTACCTATTAATACTAAAAACGAGAGGAATCCTAGAAGAGCTTGTACAAAAAAACTAAATGGCCCAACCAAATCACAACTTTCTTCAGGCATATTTGATCACTATTACTTTATTATGATATTTCTTTTATATTGTTGAAATTTTAAAAATATGCGAAATTCTCGATATTAAATTTATCAAAAAAATTGTTTGATGAATGAAAACTTGCACATGATTTATTCGATGTTTTTTCTATTTTTTAATTTTTTGAGAATATCTATATCAATTTAAAAACCCCTTTTATTCGGTAATCACCAAAATTCGTTTAAAGTGATTTCATATAAGTCATAGAAAGTCAATTTTAATAGTTAGAAATTTTTTTAAACAGCTGAGTAAATAATCTGATAATATAAAATGAAAATTATTTTATTTTCTTCGTGAGTTTTCTGTAGTATTATTTTTTATTCTATTTATTAAATAACCTATTTTTTATTGATTAATTTTAACAAAAATTTTATATTTTATAAGAAGATCCCTTTAACTTCTCTGTATTTTTTAAAATGTTACTTGATAAAAATTCATATTAATATAAAACAAATTTCCGTTTTCAATAAGCAAGTTTAAAAATTTTATACAGAATTTATTTAGAAAGTTATTTCAAATATTCGACTGGTATTTAAAATTTTTAGTTTTAGTAAATCAATTATAGCAAAATATTTAAATAAGATTATATATAAATAAAAAGAATAATTAAGTAATATTTATGATTAATATTTCATTTAAAATATTTAGAAAGTTATGACGTATGTTAAGGTGTTGACATACAACAACTTCCTAAAAATAAAATATCCTTCTTTTCTATAATGTTTAAATCAATTAGCTGCTGATAAAATATTGGGAGCTCTTCTGGTTAAATTTAGTAATTAAAATTATTACAAGTGTAATCTTCTCCTCCACAATTAATATAAAAACCATATTTTATATTGAAGCTAAAGAGGTTTTCATTAGATTTTTATTTAAAGATTTTTTTTGATTGTAAAAATAAATTTAGCAAATCTTTTTTTTAAACACAGTTAAAAGATAAACACATTGGCTTAAATTTATGTTTATTAAGCAATATATCTACACAATCATCTACGCTCTCGCCTGAAAGAATCTTAAGGTTATTGTCAAAGTAAATACTAATTATATAAGGAATATTCATATCTTAACAAATTTAGCAAACAATAATTAGCTCATCTAATTGGCTCATAGTTTCATTAAAAATGCAATCAACCTTGCAATCTTATAAAAATTATATGTGGTTTTTGTGATTATATATTAATTCATCATGAGTAAGAGTTCTTTATTTTTAGTAACAATCTTCTGCAGGGCTATTTGAACCATATATTTAAACATCTTTGGATATTAATTTTAATTTTTGAGCTTCTCCTACAGCTATTTAGACTAAATGCTTGCTTTCTTCAAGTGATTGGCATGCAATAGGATTTGTTTTAAAAGTAAAAGATGTAATAATATCAGCACCTTATTTATAGTATTCTAGATGCAAATCATATAATTTTTCTGGTTTTTCTTTAAGAATTTTGTTCATCCATGTTCTTTATTCATAAAATTCTGGATATTTCTATTATAACAAAGAGCCAACAGCTCCATCTAATATTTTAATGGTAAACTGATTTTTCATTTAAATAGTAAATTTTAAAATAAAAGAAACAATGCGAATTTAATTAATAAATAATTTTTTTGGATACTTTTATAGTCAATCAATAAATATTTATAATTGTAATCTTTAAAGCTTTCTTTTTTTTTTACTAAGACTAAATATCAGTTAATTTGAATTATTTCAAAGTATTTTTAATTAATTTTATCTTTTATTTTGAAGTTTACGTAAAAAATTATTTTATTTGAAAACTTTAAAGTTAAATGTAGGTAAGTCGGATTATTGTAAGTGAGTTTTCAAACAATTTTGTTTTTAATCAGATTAATTATCATTTAATAAATAATTAAATTCAATTAATTTTTTGATAAAAAATATTTGGATATTAATTAATAGAAATCCAGTAATAATATATGCAGCCTTCGCAGCTAAAGGAAATAGAAGAAGAAAAAATTGCCTTAATTTGCTATGATAAAGCGTATGTATGTTTTTATTTTGTTTGTAGAATAATTACTAACTTTAAAAACAAAAATAGAGGGTATAATTTAAATGATTAGTAACTATCTTACTTAACTTAAGAAATAAGGAGATCATAACAAATCAATGAACTTAAACTTAATTTTAAGTATATTTTAAACTTGAGCTTGCTTATTTTAAAATTTATTTTTGATCTGATGAAAGTAATAATAAGTTCACTGATAAAGGAATATAGGCACTATTTGAAGAAATAGGCTTTTTAAGGAATCTTTAAACCCTTGAGTTTTTATTGTCGTAAATAAATTAAAATATCTAAAAATATGTTTGTCATTTTATCTTAGTGATAATTAGATTACTGGACTATCATTAAAATGGATAGGAGAAAATATAGGAATGTGTAAATCTCTATAAAAAATAGTCTTGAGTTTTTAGTAAATAAACAATTTATTTAAAGCAATAAAACCAGATAAGATATGATAGATGATTTTATAAAAATAGGAGAAATAAAATAGATAGTTATTATTTAAGCTATTTAGTTAATGGAATTTAGAATTGTAAAAAACTAGAGATTTTAATTCTTTATCTAAAGTAATTTAAATTTTTATTTTGTTGTTAAAATTTAAATACATATCATTTAGTGATATTCCTATACACGAAGAAGGAATGTAAATCTTTGGTAAAGGGATAGCCAATCTTCAAATGGTGTATTCTATGTCATTAAATTTTTGGTAAATTCTCTAATTTAAATCAAAGTTTACATAAATTTTAAAAAGGAATTGTTTAATAGGTAGTTAAGGAGTTAAATAATTAGCTCTAGGTTTAAGTAAATGCACATAGCTTACAGATCTTACTTTGTATTTAGAGTAAAATTTGTCTAAATACTTTATTTATAAAAAAATTTATTGTATTTGAATAGCAACAATATGATTTTAGATGAAGGAGCAGTAAATCTTGGATAATATATTTAAAACAGTTTGTTGATAATAAAGTTATCTATATACTTAGAGTATTCTAACATAATTTATCAGATCTTTCAATTTTTTTTATTTTTAATAAGAAAAAACGGTATAGGAGATTAAGGAGTTCAAGTACTCATGAATGGAATAAGCAAACTTAGCTGGCTCGAAAATTTAAACTTAAGTCTTAGGTAAATAAATAATTAAATTTAATCAATAAGAAAAATAATATAAATTATAAACCTAGCTTGAACAAGCTAACTAAAGATTCAGGAATAAATATTGGAACAAGCATATAGAAAGCAAGACTACTCAAAACTTTAAATTTGAATTTATGGTATTGATTTAATAAGTAAAATATATTTTTAAGTTGAAATAAATAATAAGGGGGAATTACTTATAAAAAGATGGAATAGTAGACTTAGCTTAGTATCTGGGAACATGTAAAGAAATGACCCATCTAAATATAAATTTAGCGTAATAATTAAGTTAAGCTCGAAACTAATAAATGAAAATTAATATTAAAACCAAAAAAGAGATAATGGAGTCAAAGAAAATATCATTAACCTTGCACTGGACATAACAAAATTAAAAAATGAGAAGTTAGTGATTAATGGAAAAAATTGAAAGAAGTTGATTTAAATACATATATTTAAGATAAGTAAATTAAAATTATTTAATTAGTGATTGAATTATTTTTTAAATTTATAGTTTTATAGAAGGTTATGTAAAAGTAAGTAAGTATGTATTAGTAAAATCGATTTGTATACTTATCACTATGATTAACAGAAATTAAATATCAAAAAAATAATTTATTGAAACTAATAAATGTAAATATAATTTTTTTAACCTAAAAAGAAAAATAAGTTGAATGAAAATACTATTAATCTTATAGCATTTAATGGATATTAAAAAATTAAAAACGAGAAATTAATAATGAAAGGCAAAAATTGAATTATAAGATGACTAGCATTGAATTACATGTTTAACTTATGGTAAATATTTAATAGAAAGTTAGTTAGATTGTAAGGATGTATAATTAACATTTATTTATTTTTTGTTTGCTTACTTGTGTGCTTATTATAATTACTAATAGTAAGTGATAAAGTATCAAAAAAAGTGTATTTAATTAATAAATTTATATTTAATTTAACCTAAAAAGAGAAAATTGACTTTAAGAAACTATTATTAATAGTTGCAATTGGCATTTAAAATTAAAAAATGGAAAATTAGTGATAAATTTTTAAAAATGAAATATAAGCTCAATGATATACGTGTACATATAATAATTATAAATTAAAATACAAATATTTTATTTGTGATAGACTTATTTTAAGCAATTTCAAATAAATAATTGGATAGAAGATTAGTTTGATAGTTAGAAAGTATTAGTAATATTTATTTTTTGTTTGTGAGTTTATCATTATGATTAATAGAAATAAAATACCAAAATAGGAACATGTTATTATGATAATTCTGAAACGAAATTTATATCCAGATTGATATTTTCATTGATTGCTTCTTTGTTGAATAGAAGTAAGTTCGATGAATTGATTTTGTATTGAATTAATTAGTTTTGTTAATCCATCTGATCTATTAGCAAACTAAAAATCTCGTTAAATGATTAATCAGTAGACTAAGCCCAACCAAAGACATATTTTATCTTATCTTCATCTATATTTTATAATTAATTAACACTCTGATATGTAGGATTCACATCTGCAAATTGCTAAATGGCAATATCATCAGTTTCATAATAATTTGACTCTGAAATAAAAAAAGTTAATTCTTATTGCTACATCATTTTCATGGGCAAGTTTAAAATTTATTTTATTTGCTTTTATTTATATTATGAACTGGAAATGTTTTTATCAGGTTAATCAGTTTAACTTTAATACATAATTTATGTTTATTCATCCAATAAATTTATTTCGCCATTTTATTCAATATTTGGTTTAAGCTAATTCTCTAACAAGGATTACTTCCTTAATGACTGCTCTTCTTCAGTGATGTCATATGAATTATGCTATTAACTTTCTTATTTATTATTTGTTTTAAATTAACTCTCTAACATAGCTTACTTTCTTAATATCTACTCTTCTTCAGTGATATCTTAAGTAGGTTTACGCTTTTAATTCAGATTGATAGTCTCATGATTTTAATCATCCGTAGAAACTATACTTTATATAGTGGTATTTAAATTGCTAAATTATTAAATTGAGTTTTGTTTTAAAGTATCTTTAATTGAAAAAATTATTTTATCTTTTTCTTCTAAAGATTTTTTAAGCTTCTTAATATTAGATTTATTTTGAATAATTTATTTTTCAAGGATAGATATTCTTTTTAACTATTTTTACGAATAGACTTCAAAATTTTCGTATTTTTTTTAAAAGTCTTTTTAAGATTAAGTCAGACTATCTAAAAGGGTCATGATTTAGGATTGGTTGGGAATTTGACTATAATTAATTTAATTTGCTTGAACTTATATATCTTAATTCGGAAGAAAGCAGTTATTGAAATTGTTATCCTCCTTTGCCTTATATACAATTTGATCTAGAGGGATGTTTTTCACCATTAGATATTGTTAAGTAAGAGTAGGTAATGTTTAGGGCTAAGATACTTTTGAGTTTAAACTGTAATTTTAAAAAGTAAAATTTTCATTATATTTATTGAAATCATTATTTGGTTATTATTGTTGATTGGTTTAGAAAGTTATTACATTTTCTGATTTTTCAGAATAAAATGTGTGAACTATGTAGTAATTCTTAATCCTAGTAATATTAATCTTATTTTTTGAAAAAACATCAGCGTTTTTTGCTTCAATTATTCTTACTTTAAGCTTGTTAAGAGGATAATTACCTTCTCTGTATTTAAAATTAGCTGTTTCTTTTCTAGTATCACCTGAGGGATATGAAACATGCATTGATGTTAATATATCTTTTGAACTGTTGGAATGTTTTTTTACTAAAAAGCAACAATTAGGATGAGGAATCTAGGTTGGAATAGTTTAGTAACAATTAATTTTATCATGAATAAAGTAATCTTCACATTTTAAGTATGCATCAAAGAAAAATCTATCCAAATCTTGTGGGTCTTTAATATTACAATCAAATTCTAAATTAGCAATTTTCTGGTCCATTTTATATTTCTCTTTGCGTATATTATTTTGATCTATATTTTTTGCTTATAATTTAATGTTGATAACCTTTAGAAATTAAAAATCAATCTTAAATGAAAAAAAAAAAATACAAGAAAATATTATATCTGGATGATGTAAACAATGTTGAAAATAAAATAGTTTGAAAAAAAAAAAATACTTTTTAGAATTAATTGAAAAAAACTTTTAAATTAAAAACGAGAATAACTCAGATAAAGAAATACACCAAAAATAACAATCTACTAATTCAAAAAAAATATAAAATTGTTTAGCGTATTAAAAAAGAGATAAAATATTTTTAATAAAAATAAGTAAACTTAATTGGCTAACAATAAAAGTGTTTTAAAAATACTTAAATTATAAAGAAATCAAGTAATTTTTTTAAATCTCATTAAATATTGCAGATAAACAATTATTTGATGGATTTTTAGATATTAATTTTAAATCATAAAAAAAATATAAAAAATCTACTTTTGTTTCATAACATTAAATTTAATTATTTTTTTATTTTTAAATTTATGTATATTCTATAAAATATATATATATTCAATCAACCAAAAAATTTAAAATAGTAAAAATTTTTCCATCAATTCTTTTATAAAAAAATAATTTAGATTTATATTTTATTATAATTAAATATTAAAAAAGATTTTATTTAATTATTAAAAATATTAATTAATTTAAAAAAATTATTTATATATTTCATATTAAAAAATAATAATAATTGATTGAGTAGAGCTGATTATTTTTACAAAAGCATTAAAATTATTAATTTATTTTAATGAACAAGCTTTAGTATTTTCTAAAATAAAAGTTTGTAATTCAATGCTAAAATGATAATTTGGTTTACACTCAAAAACATTAATCAAGTATTTAAATTTATTTTTTGTTTGTTTAAATTTTTATTGTAATCATCAAAATAATATATATTTAATTTTACTTTATTTAGAATTCAATCAGAAATAATAATGGCTTATTGAATCAATAAAAAATGAATATTGTTAGAAGGGGTAAATATTGATAAGAATGTTAATATTAATATATATTTGTATATAATTTATAATAAAATAAGCTTGGCATATAAAAAATATAATTATAATAAAAAAATCATTTAATAAATCATCAAAATATCAAACAAACTATACTCACTCACTGTTTGTTTTACATATCCTATCATTAGCCAATAGCAATTAAAAAGAAATAAAGTAAAAACACCCCTTCATTATATAGCAACCCAATCTGAATATAGATGAGCAACATTAAATTTTTTAGCTTTGCAAAGATCACAAGTGATAAACTAATTTATAATGCTGGAAATGAGAAATCAATGGATGAAACCTACAAAGCTGAGGCAATTAAAGTAATGAGGGAAATAAAAAATATAGGTTTGAACTTCGATGAACGTTAGAAAATTAATACAGGCAGTGGGTCTTGGTTCTGTAAAATAGATAGCAAGAATATTTTATATTTAGTTTTATGTACAAGCAGTTACCCTGAAAGACACGCATATGGAATGATTTAACAACTGCAAAATCACCTAGAAAAGCTAGCTGATTACGGAAATGAAGATGATACAAGTCTTAAGTTCCATGCTAAGTCAACTATGAATGATTTAAGTACAAAATACAATGATCTTAGAAAAGTGGACAAGATTTATGAAGTGAATTAAAATTTATAAGATGTTCAATAATAAATGGAAAAAAATGTGAGGAATATGATTGACAATTAAACTAACCTTGAGAATTTAGATAGCCGCTCTTAAAGCATGAAGATGACTTCTCAACAATTATTATCGAACTCAAAGGAATTAGAGAGCATTATGAAATGGAGAAATTTTAAATTAAATTTAATAATTTGCTTTGTAATTCTAGGAGTATTAGCCTATATCTTAGTGCCCATAATTATGAAATATGCAAACTGAACAATTAAACAAATACTATTAATAACTATTATCGTCAATAATTTTTATATTTTATATATCATAATATTCATTCATTGATTCATTTTTGGTTTATTTTACAAACTTTTGTTGTAAAAGAATTTCACTAACCCATCAAATAAATGTCATGCTAAAAGGCTGACAGATAGATAAATTAATAAATAGAAAGAGACTTAATATAAATTGGATTAATTTACTTTAAAATTTAATTAATTAATACAAAATTCCGTCAATAATATATTTACTCTATTCTAATTTATAATTTTCCTCTAAAACTATTTAAACTATTACTTACAGTATATTTCAATAATTTTTGAACTAAATTTGCAAATTTAATTATTCCAAATCTTCTTTTAAATTTATCTACTTGTTTTCAAATAATTAATTTTAACATAGATTACTTAAATATAGAATTTTATTTGTTATTTATAGAAGCATTTATTTAGTTTAATATTTTAATTTAACTAAATTTACATTTTCTATATTATTAACAATTTAAGGAATTATATTAATAAATGATTCCTAAATAAAAATTAGTTTATTATTCAACAAAAATAATAAAGGTATCAAACACTAAGATATATATGGATAATTCAATAACATAAATTTATATGATCAAAAGAGAGACTATAATAACAGCAATTATAAAAAACTGCAATAACCAAAAAAATCTTAAAATGAAATAAATAAAATAAAATCTGTATTATTTGATTATTAGGGTGTAAATACTATTCAAAAGATCATTAGAGGCTTTATTTTGAATTCAATTTTCCAAAAATTTATGTTTGCTAAATTAAATTTTAATGAGTAAATTTCAAAAAAAGTTAATTTTTAATATAAAAATATTTTTTTAAATTTATTTATTTTATAATGCTTTTATCAGTTTAAATTAGAATTAATGAATGAATGAAAGAACACCTTTAAAAAATAATTTAATATGAACAAATATTCTATTTATATACATATAATATATTAATATAATTGTATTTACTATACTTAAAGGAATATCTAAAAAGATAAATAAAACTATTATTTTTTGACTTTTCACCAAAAACACACTAAATAAATTTTATTTCATTTCATTTCCATGTTCCTTTTATTTTTGGACTGTTTTAATTATTCTTATTGTTGTAACTAGCTGTAACGTTAGTGTTGGAGCAAAATGGGGCAGTTTACTAGGTGTAAGAAGTTCTGCAAGTATTAGGGTAATATATCACCTTGTCTCTTGGAGATCCGAATGGACTCTTACTTTAAGAACTTCTTTAGTTGTTTAGAAGGATATTTTAGTTATTACTATTAGCTATATTGTTTATTCTTTGCTATAATCCTTTATTTATTAGTGATAAATCTACTCCACAGCTATTTTGAGCTTGATGGTGATTTCCTTATTAATTAAGTGGCATTTGAATTTGTTGTTTTAAATTTTAATTAGATAGAGAATTTTTAATTGTATTCTGTTAAATTTGTTATAGTTGAGACTGTTATTGCATTATATTTTAGTTCATTACGGGTGAAGCACTTTAGTATTGCTAAAGGAAAGATTATTAACTATGCTGAGGATTGTATTAGTTTATGCTATAGCTATTTGAAGAGATTGATTAATTTGTCATATTTTAAGATGATGATGCTGAAGAGCTAGGTGTTTTAGAAGAGTTTAAAGGTATTTCTCTTTATGAATTTAAGGGACTGTATTATTGAATATTTTATAAGCTTGTGCTAATTAGGTCGCTTTGCTTCATGGGATTAGTGTTTGGAGTGTATTACTGATTAGAACTAATGGAAGCATTAGAAACTATACTAGGAGTTTGTTGTGCAGTTGAATAATCAATAAACCCTTTACTTGAGAATGCTGTTTAAGCAGATGCCCTTGTAGGAGCAACCATTCCTTATGACGAATAGTTTATATAAATGTTTTTAGGTTACTATTGTTATTAGTTATTTAAACAATTGTAGGGAGCATCATTTGGCATTAAGTAAGATTTTGAATGAGACTTTTAGTTTTGGTGGTAGTAATTATTATTGTTTTTTGAGTGTTGATAACCTTATTAAATAGGTGATTTTTGCTCTTACAGTTGTTAATCTGCCAAGTCAGAAGCGTTTTCTAAGACAAGTTTTCTTACTTCTAATTTAGCTATCTGCTTTTCCAACTCAGCTATTTCTAATTCTCTTCTACATGTTTCCTACTAAACAGTTGTTGTTTAAGATTTTAGATCATCAATAAGCTTCTTCTTCTACTGTAATTTAGAAATTTCATCTCTCAGAGTTTATTCCTGATATAATAAAAAGGTTTTATTTAAATTTAATTTTTAAAATATCTTTAATTTATTTAATTAATATTTATTATTTTTTACGAGTTAACGATGAGATTCAATGCTTTACTTAACTTTATCAATTTATTAGTTTTGTTCTTTTAATTGAGCTATTTCTTGATTAAGTTCACCTTCAATAGCTTCAGACTTTCCAATCACATCTGCAAATTACTGCTTGAGATTCTATTTGAAGAATTATTTGTTAGATCTTAAGAAAATCAGAAGTAAAAAACTAAATTACCTATTCTATTTCATTTACTTTTTGATTTAGGCACTTTTCTAAAAGTTTCATATCTTCTTCTACTTTGTATTTAGCTTCCTTGTAATTTTCAAGGTCATTATACATCATATCAAGCTGCATTTTTGAATGTACCAAATCCTAGACTAAAGCTTTCAATTTAGGTAGAATTTCAGATTCAACAATATTAATGTTTTCTGTAATGCTTTTTTCTAATTGCATTTTTTCTTCTTTGACATCTTTCATTCTTTACATTCTTTCCTAAAATTCAAAAATAAGTCAAATTTATAATAAATATAAATTTTATATTTTTACTTATTATTAGAGAGTCATTAAATATAAGAACTAGTCACTGTGATCTTTCATTAAATTTTCAACTTGCTCTTCTCCATGTTCGTTGGCAATTTACTCGAATTGTTCTTTTTATTTGTCACAATATTGCTAAAATACAATTTAAGCGCTCTTTTTAACAGGGATTTTTAAATTTTCATTTAGAACCATTTTAGACTACTCAGATTTTTTCAACAATTCAGAATCGTTTAATATTTATTGCTGTAGATATTCAATTCTTGATTAAGCAGAGCTCAATTCTTTTTTGAGAGATTCTAATTCTATGTTATATTTCTATATTAATTGAACTATTTCTTGTTCTTCATTGTAATACTTTTCATTAATCTCTTCAAGTTAAATGAGACTGTTGAAGAGATTATTCGTAGCCTCAAGATATATGTCTTAGTCCTTAAATAAGTTGCTAAGATAAGTTTGCTTGAAGTAATCTATGAGCCTATATAATGTTACTCCGCCTTTATATTTAAAAAAATAAATAAAAATTAATAATTAAAATTTATGAAAAGTTGAAAAATTAATTAATTTTTTCTTATTTAGTAGATTAATTTTGATTAAATTTATACTTTATTGATATCTTATTCCTTGAACTATTTACTGGATAGCTGGTCCATTCTAATTATAGAACTCTCCTTAGAGCATCATTATGAAATTACAGCACATTATTTCAAGGTCAGGTAGCTTATTATTTTAGCTTATTTTATTAATGATTTATTCTGCTTATTCTAATGTTTAAGTAGAACAACATTTTTCCTTTTTTATGAGCTCCCCCAAATCTTCTAACTTTGAGCTGTAGTGATTAAAATAGGATTCTTTTTCTTTCAATTTGCTAAAAATAGTTCCTATTTAATGTGAAAATTTGGTTTGCTCGTTTTTCTAATTCTCTAGAGCTCTCTTAATTTCATCAATCGTAACATCAATTTTATAAGCTTCATTAATGTATTCATATTCTTCGGGGTATTAGTTTATGAATTATTCAAATATTTAGTCTAAATCCTCCTTCTAAGCTACTAATTCTGCCCTCTAAATAAGTTTTCCATTGAGATCTTCCTTTAAAAAAGCTTTTGTTTCAAGATCCTTTTCATTAAAACTTAAATTAGTAAATTATTAATTTACAAATAAATATTTTACAATATTGTGATTTTCTTTAATTTGCTCTAAGTTTTCCACAAACTCCTGATATTATTGGGATACTTCATTAAACATATGAGTCATTTGAGAGTTCTTTTTTTGGAATTCCTCTTTCACTTCTTTAACTTTCTTTTCCTTAAGAATGTGGTAACGTTGTTCTTGTTATTTTATTCTAGGATTTAAAATAAAATTATATTTTTTTAAGCTAAAATTGATATTTTTGATAGAAATAAATTTATTTTTTTTTACATTTCA
The DNA here is from genome assembly GCA_000231845.2 of Tetrahymena malaccensis 436. Classification (NCBI taxonomy): domain Eukaryota; phylum Ciliophora; class Oligohymenophorea; order Hymenostomatida; family Tetrahymenidae; genus Tetrahymena; species Tetrahymena malaccensis. Next base: position 178,702 of record JH719969.1, read on the forward strand.
AGTTTAGATTGCAAATTAGTTATTCTGTGTTTATGCTTTCCACACATTTCTTCCATCTTAGCAATTTCTTTCTTTTCTTAAACCTAGCTCATAGAAATTTAATCTATCTTTTTTTTATTTTCGCCACATTTAGCCACAAGAGCATTTTCAATTATAGAATTTATCCTATTTTTATTTAACAAACAAAATCATTAACTATAAAGAAAATAAATTGATTTCTTTTAATTTTTGATTTTAAAAAAAATTTTTGCCTTAAAACATTAACAATTTTTAAATTTAAAGTTGAAAATAGATAATAAAAAATCAATCAGCTATTTTGTTTTGAATGCTAACAGGCCCATCATATATTTGAATTTATTCTTGGCTGTTATTAAATTGATTAAATTTTGTTTACTTGCAAGCATTTATTTAATTAGATATTTTTGCCATGATAAACTCAAGTTCTGACTTTTTACCTTCAATCAAGTTCTTTTTTTCTTTTATTTTATCTATAATTTGCTAAAGCTCTGCTGAGGGAGAAGCTAATACATTTTGGTACAGCTCTTAGGAGTTTCTAACTTATTTTTATGAATCATCTCTAGGAGTATTTCCTCCGTTTCTTTACTGCTTTACTTAAACCAAATCGTGAGTGTTGTAACTTGAATTAAGTTAGTTATTTAAATGCCCTCCCCTAGAGCTGTTTAATGGGCTCTTACTTTTTTAAGGACTCTTTTTTCTACTTAAGCCCTAGGTAGAAGATTGCAATTATTGAGAAACTCTGTTTTATTTTTATGTTTATTTAGCAGACATTGGCGAATTAAGGATTTCATTCAATATCTTTATTGAAATATCGCTCATGCTATTCTTGTTTGGACTACCATTTTCATAATAAAGAGGCTTTACTTCGTTTTAACTTATACGAAAATTTTAAGAAGCCCTTACTTAAATAGGAGAGGCAGAAGAATTTATAGTGCATTATTTTTTTTCGTCTTAATTATCAGCATCGAATCGAACTGCTCTAACTGATGAGAGTTAATCAATGCTATTTTTAATAGTAGCTGAAGTAAAGTTCTATGGGGTAAGTATCTAATAATTATTATTTGATATTCTAGCGTTTCCTGATAGAGTCGCCAATTCATTTTTTGCGTTAGGAGTAAATCCTGCAATGTTCTATTAAGATGTTTGTAATCTATTAGGGGTAATAGCTCCACTCTTATTTGTTTTGTTTTCTTTATCACTCCTGTAAGAGTTTAAAAACCCAAAATCAATAATCTTGCAATCCTCTATGCTATTAATTAAACCAATAGAGGATTGCTAAGCAGCTTGCTTTATAGGGGCATACATCTATTAATGCTGATTGTTTTAAATCATAACGAGTCAAACTTTAGAATAATTATTTGTTTGTTTTGAATATGCTAATTAATATCTATATATCTCTAACAACAATCTATATATTATTAAACCTTTCTTAAATTAATTCTTTGTTATTTAATATGAAAAAATTGCAATCTTATTTGAAATTTCCTATTAATTACTTCCTTTTTTAATTAATCTTATTACAAAGTGATAATTCTTTTCAGTGAATTAATTTTAAATCTAATATTTATTACCAACTAAGATTTATCAACCTTTTTACTGAAAAAACAACCTGCATTATTTATTTATTTTAGGATGTTAATCGCTTTCTATTTTTTAACGCCTAATTTTTATTATATCAAATTCTATTTACAAATTGCTCTATTTATTTAGTCTCTACATACAAGCTTTTTTTTTTTAAGATAGAAAATATATTGTTCTCTATTTTACACCATTACTAATTTTGCATTATATATTTTTAAAAATCAATCAAATTCATTTCCTATTAAATAGAAATTAATTATATTTAGTTAGAACAAAAATCTAAACAAATAAAAAATTTTTAATTTTAAAATTAATAAGTAGCTTGATAATATTTAATAGAATTTAAATTCTTATGAAAATATTTTAAAATAAAAAATACTTTACACTATTATTTCTATGTTGTTTATAGAGCATTTATAACTAAATTAAATTCCTAAAAATGCAATTATAAAATGTAATTCTTCTTTATTTCATAAATATTTAATCATAAGAATATTTTAATGAACCTCAAAAGTTTATGATCAATTATTATTTTAATGTTATTTAGATAAATATTTTTGTTCTTTCTATATTAAATATAACAATTATATTTCTTAAATAAGATCTTTCAAAAAAAATATTTAAGAAATAAATTTATTTAATTTCAAATGTAAAGAATGAAATCCAAAATAAATAAAAAATATATTATTTTTTTGTTAAATAGAATCATTTTTAAAAATAAAATATAGGGGCTACTAAGTTTGTTATTTAGCAGTTTTACCAAGATTACTTGTTGAATGATTAGAAAAAATGAATTTAATTATTGAAAAATATATTTACAAAAGGATTTTTAAAAATTATTTATTAATAGATATTCTTTTAATTTCTCTAATAAGAAACAAAATAAAAACAAATTAAAATCTAAAACTAATTTTTTATCATTTAATTTTTGACTAAATATTATTATAAAGAATGAAATATAAGTTTAACTAAGTTAGTAATTTATCAACTCTTCTTAGTAAATTTTTAATTTCAATTGTTTATTAGATAATAAATTTAATTATCGTAAGATATGTTTTTTTTGACAATTAATATATGCAGTTAAAATGATTAAATATAAATACACATCAAAAAAAGAATATAACTATTTAAAACTATCAAAAAGTTTGTTTCATTTTTATTTTAACTAGAGTATTTATCTATCAAATTAATAAGATTTCTTAAATTTATTTTTTAAGAAGCTTTTATACTATCTTTCAAATTATTTCGTAACTTTAAAATATTATAATATTTGTTAGCTAAATTATCTAAATATTGGTTTCTTATTTTGATAATTACGATTTATAAAAATTAAATACTAATAAAAAAAGATATTAAATTTGTCAATAAAAGAAAAATACTTTAGGCTAAATATTTATTTCTTTATTGTTTTTTTGTTAAAAAATCTAAAAAATTTGACAAGTATGAATAAATATTTGATTTCAATTATATTTTATTTAATTAATTTAGTCAGGGATTTTAAATATCGATAATTAAAAAGAAATAAAATTTATTTAATATTGTCAATTCTTCTTAGATACAGCAAATATATGTAAAAGAGCAAGATCTTAATATTTGAGATAAAAAGCTTTTATTTTACTAATTATAAATACTGATAAAATCTTAATTACTTGAGATAAAAACTTTTTATTTTATTAATAAAAGAAAATATAAATATAATGACTTGTTAATTAATTAAATACCCACTTTTGGTATTAAATACTTATCAAAAAATACTTTTAATAATCATTTAAATAAAAAACAATTAGTAATTAACAAAAATCAATTTAAAAGTATGAACAATTAACAATTAAATTTTTAAAAATTGATAGATTTAGTTTATCAAAATCAATTTGTTGAGACTAAATTTAATGGTGGAGATGCTATCTTAATAGTAGGACCAACAGGCTGTGGAAAGAGTACTCTAGCTAACTATCTTTTAGGATCAGAAATGTACTTGCAAAAAATATATTAATAGAAAGATTTAGATGGAGATAGGTTTAATTCTGAACGTCAAGTAATAGACTCAAAAGGACCATTCTAAATTTCCCATTATAAATAAGAATACACTCCAACTCTATAAATTGCGAATATGTAAAATAATTTGTTCTTGTGTGATACCCCTGGCTTTGATAGAGGAGTAGAAATTGATATTGCGAATACTTTTTCTCTAAAAAAAATATTGTTAAATTGCAACAGCGTTAGAATTGCAGTTGTAATTAACTATAAATAAAAAGAAACCATAGGAAATTAACTATTTTATAATACCTTTGAACTTGTATCTAATATTCTTAAGCAACATGAAATAAAGTCATTTGAAAAAATAGCTTTCTTATTTACTTTCGTATCTTAAGGTTGTAAATTGAAGGATTTATTAAATGACATGTTAGACTTTTATGATGGATTAAACAGCTAAGATACTGAAATGAAAAATTTTTTGAAAATAATCATGAATTAGCTCGAATCTAACTTATAAATTGAAATAAATCCTATTGAAACAAAACATGAAAATATACTATAAAAAGTTTTGGATTGCAAATCTTTCACAAATCCTTAAGAAGATTTTTGCTTTAGTATTTCTAAATAATCTAATTAAATGCTACAATAATTTGTTAAAGAAATTCAAAATTCTATATTCGATTACTAATAGAAAGGAGAGTACAGAAGTATTATGGAACAAATGATTATCCTGAAATAATTAAGAGAATGTCTAAATGACGAATTATTAATAAAATAATTGTTTGAAATCTAATCACAAATACTAAGTAATTTTGAGCAACAAAAAAATAAAACTATTGAAATATTCAAGGATGCTTCTGAAAAAAAAAAAACTTTTTGTTCTCAAAACATATCAGAAATATAAAAAAATATAGAATATTTACAAATTTTTGAAGAATACAAAGACAAAATATTTGAAAAAGATTAATTTTAGTTAAGCGAAGAACTTTTTAAGTAAGAAATTATTAATATATGCCAAGGATTATGTTAAAAAATTGATAGTGACTTTCCTGAAGATTTTGAAAGTGTTAAAGTTAATCTGAAAAAACTTAGAGACTTTTCAAATGAAATTTCTTTCACATAATCTGTGTATGATTAAATTTTAGATGATCTCACAAAGAAATATCATTCTGAAAAATAAAAATTTGAAGAAATTATTAAATAATTTTACATCAGACCAAGTTTGCTAGATACAGAGTCCATCTAAAAAAATATTAGCATTATCATTAAAAATCTGGATTTGTTTACATAAGTAGAACAATTTTTAAGCGATAAAACACCAGAAATTAAATAATAAAATGCATGCTAACAATCAATTTAATTATTAAAATATAATAATTAATAAATTCTGGAAAGTTTAAAGAAAAATATTTTAGATATTTAAGGATAAATATAACTATCGCAAGATAATCCACATACAAGTATTAATTTATCTTTGGCAAAAGTACCAGATTTTGAAATTAATATGCTGAAAATGTAGTCTTAAAATCTCAAATGTTTAGAGTATATCTCAGGATGTGATAAAAATTATAATGAAGCTAAATAGTATTTGAATAATTTTATCCTTGAATAAATTTTGCATTTATAATAAGACTTATGGGATGATATGAAATAACCTAAATTTGAAACTATTATTAAAATAGTAATTAGAATCATTCGTTTAGATGATCTTAAATAAGGTTTAATATTTGAAAAACATCACTACATGAAGGATCAAATACAATAAAAAATAAAAAAATAAGCAAAATAAGCAAACAATACACTAAAATTTTATATAGAAGAAATAAAAGAATACAAATTTGACTAAAAATAAATAGATGAATAAAGAAAATAACATTTTTTAAATAAATAAAAAAATGATTTTGAGAAATTAATAGAAATTTATAATTTCATCCAAAGTTTTAAATGGGTAGATGAAGTTTTTCAAGTAAACCTCATTTAAAAAATAATCGAAAAATTGAAATAAAACATTCAATCATATTCAGAATATTGTAATTCAACCACTAAAGGTTTATTAGAAGCAGATGATTTTATTGATCTAAGCTTTTTCTTAATAAAATTAGAAAATATCAGTACTTTGAAAAAAAAAATAAATAATTTTCAGATATTATAATCAGAAATTTTGGGTGAGGTAAGAGAAAAAATGTTTGAAAGAAATAAAAAAATAGAAGAGTTTTTATAAAATAAGTAAATAGATTCTTTAGATAAAAACTAATTGAAAGTTTTAAGCAAATATATTGCATACTTGAAGAGAAATTAAATTTTTCTAATAGCTGATTAATTAAAAAATGATTCTATTATCTTATTAGATAGGATAAAAACTTTTATTATGACTTATTTTGAAGATAATTTTAAATAAATTGAATAATTACCTAAAAATATTGATATCTAAGAGGAAAATTATAGATAATTCACTGAATGTATTAACCGTGCAAAACTAATATAACTTGAATATCAAGAAATCTAAAATTTTCTATCAGAATACTCATTCCAAAATTTAGAAAATTTAGTAAGAAAGGTGTATAATTAAATGGTATTAGAATACATTCAAAAGAAAGAATATTTAGACAATTTTATTGAGATATAAGCAAAATATTAATAATTAAATGCATTTATTTAATGTTTTATTCAATTTGATTACTTAATTTCAGACTTCATAAAACTACCAACTCCAAATCAAACCATTTAAATGATGTTTAAGAACCTAGATTAGTCTATTAAAAATGGAGATTTTGTAAATATTGACCAAGAAATAGAGCTTTTAAATAAAGTAGAGAGTAAAAAAGAAAAGTAAACTCTAAAATTAAAATTAGATCAAATATTTAATTAAGCTTGTGAGGAAGTTAATGAGTTATATATTATCTTTTAATTAAAATAAAACTGCTCAGTTAGTTTACTAAATATTTAAGAAAAACTTAAAATTAATTTAATAAATGTCTCTCAAATTTAAAGAATACTAATTAACTTTAATAATAACTTGTTTTAAAATTTGTAAGTGAGACTTACATAATTCCTTATGGATTTCAATAAGAGATATATAATCTACTAGAAATAATCAATATTATAGTTAATAAAGAATCATTAGTTTAATCAAATGGATTAATAGTACACCTAACTATAATTTATTGTTTCATACTTAGCTAAATTTAAAGACATATTTGACTAAATAGTATGGAAAATCAACATAGAATCTGTAATGGAGAGTATTTTTGAAGAGCTTAAATAATTTTTACTATCTCTACACAATAAAAGCGATTTGAAATATCTTTATTAATTAAAAAATTCATTAATCGAAGTTATAAAATACCACTCAGATTTTTAAGATATATTTAAAAAATTAATTAATAAAACTTAAATTAAAATTAGTCAATTATTTTAAGATTATGAAAAAAAAATTAATGAAAAAATTGAAAAATAGGACTCTAGCTTCTAAATTGAGCTAAATGTTCTTAAATAATTTACTCAAAATGAAGTAGAGACTGGTGCTTTACTTTAAAATAAATATCAAAATCGGATGTATAAAATAGAAGAGTAAATTGCTGAATATTAGAGTTTGAAATTTTTTGATGTTTAAAAGAATTTAGAAAATGAAGAAATAGAATTAGCAATATATTAACTAGATCAACTAAAATAAAGTGATATTTAGTCATTTAATATATTCTTATAAAAAATCTAAAATATGGTTGAGAAAAATATAAATTTAATTAAAGAATAAATTCCATTAATTTAGATAAAAAATTACGAGAAAGAATTAAAGTTAGTGTCAAATTATATGAAAATAATTGATAAATTCTTGAAAGAAGGGAAATATTAAAATTATTAATTAATAAATTAATTAGCAAGTCATATTTTTAATAAGCCAGAAACATTATTCGAGGAATGTTATTCGATAATTGATTCTAGAGATGCTTGTTTTACAAAATAAACTTTAAAAAATTTATTTAAGTATTAACATTTTTATAACATATTTGAAGAATTATTTAAAGAATAAACTGAGCAATTTTAGGATTAGAAAACTACTCTATCTGATATTTTAAATTTATTAATTCAAAATTTGTAGACCTTATATAAAGCTTAACAATATTTAATTTAAAATATGTAAGTTAATAATAACTAGAAGGTATGCTGGAAAAGATATCAAGCTCTACTTTAACTTTTAAAAAGTGACAACCTATTCTTAAATAGTTAAAAGCTATCTTAAATTAAAGAAATAGGCAATAAAATATTTTTTTATTCTTAATTAACATAGTAATTTGAAAATTATTTTAAAAAAATTAAATAAGACTTTGAAAAGAAATTAAAAGATTGCGATTTCAAAGAAATTAATGAAATAGTTTGTAATGTTAAATAAAAGGCTGCTTTGTTTAGCGAATTTAAAACTAATTATATAGATTATAATAACTTGTTAAAAGAAATTGAAACAAAAGTAAATTTTATTACTTAGCAAACATTAGAAAAATTAAAAATGAAAAAATATGATTCAAAATTGAATGAATTAGTAAATTCAATTAGCAAAGCAGATTAATATTTGTAAAATATAGAAGATTACTCTTTTAAACCTTAAATGAAATTAATTATATAAGAACTTAACATGAAATTAAATGAAGAAATAAAAGCCATCAAAGACCTATGTGAAAATAAAGAAATTTAAAAAATTAGTTAAAATTTAATAGATATGTAAAGAATTTCTGAGAATGTAAGTAAATTTGTAAAAGAAGTGGATAAAAAATTATTCGAAGCTGTTGAATTAGTAAAATAAAAATTAGGTGAAGATAATATTTGCCTATTAGGCAGTTATCTTAATGAAGTTGCTACTGGAGCTTTGATTGTAAATAAAATATCTTCATTTTAATCTTACAGAACAGAAAAATTTAATGAACTAGTAGGATAACATAATATAGACTATATTCTTAATGAACTAAGATAATCCTCAGATATCAGTGATTAAAAAAATATTTTAACTGAAAATTAAAAATAGGAACTCAAAAAATATTATTAAATATATTAAAAATAATATGAAGATTTAATAAAAGCACATATATTTTAAAAATAAAATTGGGGAAAATTGATTGAAGAAGTAAAGTAATTATCTATGAGTAATAATAATTTAAAATAATCTGGAAAAGAAAAAGTAATTAAAATGCTTGCTTATATTTGTGCTTATTGGTCACTAACTGAAAGTGGGGAATAAAAGAATAGAAAAAAAATTGTTTTCAAAAAACTCCATCATGCTCAAATAATAAGTATAATTTTATTGTTAGACATTCATAAAGAAGTTGGATTTTGGTAAGGTTTAAAAAACATAATCTCTCCATCTAATTAACTAAAATTAGAAAATAAATTAATTGAAATTTTAACTGGAGAAGGTAAATCTTTAACTTTAGGATTTTGTTCTTTAATGCTAGCTTTACTAGGTTGCGAAGTTGATGTTGTTTGCTATAGTAATTATCTTTCGTAAAGAGATTATAATGCTCTTAAAAGCCTTTTTAATAGTTTTGATGTTTCTAAAAAAATTAGTTACTATGATTTTCATTAATTATCAGAGAATTATTTAAAAAAATACTCAAATGTTAGAGATTTAACATCGAAACTTATCAAAACAGAAAAATAATTAGAAACAAAAAAAAATGTTAATTAATAAAATTAAAACAATAAAATACTTCTAATTGATGAAGTAGACATATTTTTTAATCTCGATTACTATGGAAAAACTCACAATCCTATTTCATATTTATAAATACCAGAATTAAAATAATTAATTAAATCTATTTGGAGTCTCAGAGGAAAAAATGAAGATGATATAAAAACAGAAATTAAATCTAAAGATGAAAATTATGAATAATTACTTTAAAAATATCCTAAATTTTAAAAATTATTTGAGAGACATGTTGATGAGTTAGTTTTACACGTAAATCAAGTGTAGTATCATAAAATTTCTACAAATTATGTAATAAATAAAGGTAAAATTGGATATAGAGATAAAGATTCTTCAATAAATTTCTCTATGATTCAAGGTTATTGTACTCTTTTTGCATATTTTTATGAAAATTCTTTATAAAATAATAATGACAAATTACTTGATTCAGAAAAAATTAATGACTAATAACTTGAATCTAAAATTATGTTAAATATCGCTTGTGGGAATATTTCATATGCTTTGTTACCATAATCTTATACAGCTATATTAGGTGTAACTGGGACACTTTATTCTTTAAATAAATAAATGAAAAAGAACCTCTTAGATTACAAAATTTCTTCATAATTTTACATTCCATCTATGTTCGGGAATTCAAAGATGAAATTTAAAGAAGTTGATGATACTATTATTGAAAAAGATAAAGATAACTACTTTCTGTAAATTTAACAAATTTCTAATCAAGCCATAGAAAATAAATAATCTGTACTTGTATTTTTCAAAGATGAAAAACATCTAAATGAATATTATAAAAGTGGCAAATTATGTTAATGTTAAGAAAATTATATCAAAGTTACAGATCATGACGATAATGATGATTTTGATTTCAAAATACAGAGGGCAACTAGGTCTGGTCAAATAGGACTATTTGTTAGAGAATATGGAAGAGGAACTGATTTTATTTCATTAGATCCCATTGTTAATAAAGCAGGTGGAGTAGTTGTTATTCAAACTTTTATTTCAGATAACAAAACAGAAGAAATCTAAATTCGTGGAAGAACTGCTAGATAGGGTTAACAAGGTTAATATTATTTAATTTTAAATGAATAAAATTTAATAGATGATTTAAAACTAAATTCTGACTAAATAAATATGTGGTAAAACGATTAGAAAAGCATAACTCTTTATAAAAATCTTGACAAAAAAAGAAATGAATTAGAAGATAAAAAATATGAATAAGTTGATTAATCTATTAAGATGGCAACTGAATAACATAATTTGAGTATTAAATTCTATGAAAACATGATAAATAAAAACTACGATGAAGCTATCAGCTACATTAATGATTATTGTTGATAATTTATCAAGATTAAATTACAATTATTAATATTTTTTATTATAAAAAGATTGTCTAGTTTATGTAAAATAAATGAATATGTTTTATGAATTAAGTATGTTATTGTTTTTAAACAAAAAAATAGATATAAATCTATCTCTTTATAAGTCAATAAGTTAAGTTGTTAAAAAATAAGTTTTATTCTTTGAAAATATGTGAAATAATCAAAATATTTGAGGATTATGAGCTAATAAGTTATTTTTTCATTTAATTTATATATATGAAATTTTTTTACTTCTATTGCTAGTTATTTACTTATTAAATAAATTTATGGAGATTTATTATTTTTATTTTTTTTACAATAAATTTTTTATTTAAATGCTTAATTTAATTTTAAAAATTTATTTTAACATTTTTTTATAAAAGAAAAAATGTAAATTTATTTTTTATTAACTTTGTTTTAATCATTTTTAAAATAGAAAATATTTGAATTATTTGAATTTATTTAATTTAAAAATAAACAAATCTTTTATTAATTTAACATAGAAATTAAAAAAGATCACACATATTTTTTATTTAATTTTTATTAAATTCTAAGTAAATAAGTAAAAAAAATGTATTAGAATTTATTTATTAATTTAATTATTTTTTCAAGATTTTTATAATTAATAGTTTTCAAAAAGCTTTTTTAATTGAATAGTTGGCTCTTCAATATCATTTTCTTTTTTAAATCTATCAATTTATTTAAAAGCTTTCAGCAAAATATATTAATGCTAATTTGATTTATTTTAGTGGTATTTTTGCAACCAATATGCTACTATCATCGTCATCCAAATACTTTGATTTTATTCAATAGTTTCTTTTATTGGATTGAGTTGATTTACTTAATCCAAACTGAGATTAAGAAGCACAATTAAACTTTCAGCATATTACCATAAGCCAGATGCTTTTTAAAGTTATATTACTTTAGAATAAATATCTGTTTTTCCATTACTATATGACTCTTAATTTATGCTTTATCTTTATTTATTACTTTAATTTTAATAATTATAATTAGAGCTTGAACCTCCTCCACAACAACCTGCAGCTTCAGCAGATTTATATTATAATTCATTACTTCCAACATATAATTTAATATTTCTTGGATGACGTAAACTAGTATTACTCATACTAACTTTTGAAATATTTCTTAATGGCCTTTCAAGAATATAATCTCCGCCTCCAATGCTGTTATCTTTTTATTGTAAATTTTAACTACCTACAAATGCAGTATATTCACATAGAATTTAATATCTAAATTATTTATTATTATAATATTAGATTTCAAAAAATAAATTACTATAAATAAATACCTAATGGCTTCATTTTTGAGCAACTCTATCATTTTATTTTAAGAAAGTTTCATAGCTTAAGAAATATCATCAAAAATATTTTCGCTTTTTCTTTACTAATTAATAATAACTTATCTAATTAACTGGTACAAGCCCATTTTGTGAATATGAGCAAATTCATTAGAAATTTGATCTTTGATATCAACAATATACTCATTTTCTGTTTTTTAATTACCTTAGCTAGTAGTTGTCAATTTAAATTTTATTTTTTATACTTCTTCTAGTTTTCTATTTAAGAAAATATAAAATCTCAATGTTTTAGATGTATCGATATAGCAAATTTATTATGGATGAGGCACAATACAATTAATGCAATCATCATGATCAGATGTCAGGCTCATTTATATGCTGCTAAAATTTTCAAAAGATTCTTTCAATAATTAAATGACCTAATATTATTTTAAAAGGTAATCAAATTGTAAAATTTGGAAATTATTACCTTAGAAATTATTTAGGAGGCATTAGTTACATTCTAAAAACGGCCATTTGTTTCTTTTAAAATTTATTTAACATATTAAAAATTATAAGAACCTATGCATAAAGCGTTGATATCACATCTGAGTTTGTTTTTCTATACAATCTCTAAAGCTAAAGATAAGTAAAAATAAAATTTTTATAAAAAGAACATGTAAAGTGTAAAAAATTACATTCTTAGGAATCTTGGAATTCTCCATCTGTTATTATGTAAATCTTTTTCCTTAATCCATACTAATCCTATAGATTATACATCAAATATTTTAAAGCTTATGAGATATTAGTACCACCCATGTTTGCATCGAATTTTTCAATTTGATCAATTGAATCTTATAAGTTTTAATCATTAAATTATACAGATTGAGAATACATTATACTATAGTCACTGCCAAAAGAAATGATGTTGTAAATAGAGCCTTCTGGGAGAGATTTCAAGAAGAAGATCAAAGACTATTTGGCTGTTTCTATGTTAGAACCTTCCATAGAACCACTTCTATCAATAAGAAGTAAAAACTCTGCCTTCATTAATTCTATTTTTTTAATTTAAACCAATTAATAAACCAAAATTTTATCAATTCATTAAATGATTTACCTACTTCACCAAAGGATGCTTTAAAAAATGATTTTTTTACTTGAACAATATTAGGTACATAGTTGAGCAAGACACAATATGGAGATATTTCAGAATCATTTTAATAGCTTGAGAGCAAGGTAATATTTTACTTATCATATTTAATTTTGAAAAAATCTAGATTAAATCCCTTTTAGAAAATTGATTTCAATATTTCTTAAGAAAATTCAGCAAGTATTTTAGTATGATGTTCTGCTGTCTATGTAAAACTGACTAATTAGTTAAGCTCAGAGTTATTGAATTCAGTTAAAATAATACAATCATTTTCAGTCTAAGCATAAACATCACCAATTATTTTAAGATTATCAAATGTTATTCTAAAAAATAAATAAAAATTATATTTTTTAAGAATTTGAAATAAAATTTACTAATCATCACTCTGTCTGAATGGTAAACTCATTTAGTAATATTCACCTTGCAGTGCTAATTATTCTATATAGTTAAAGCAAATCAAGAATTCTTAATCTTTCTCAATATTTCCCACTTAAATGATAAAATTTCCTCTCTGACCTTAAAAAGAGCCAAGTGCAGCAGTTTTTCCTTTAAAATTAAAAACGAAAAAACTCTAAAAACTAAACTACTCGCAGAAGAATAAATATATAATTAATTATAATTAAAGATTTCTAAATTAAACATAAGATTATTTTCAAATACGCTGTTCATTTACTCATTAAATTGCGCTGTTAATATCTCTTCAGTAAAATTTTTAAATTGTAATAATACATACCTTATTTTAAAGCATTATCGTATTCTTCTTTTGCCTCCTCCTTCTCTTTTACTTAGCAATTAATTACTTATTCGCCAATCTTAATATTTAAATTATCAAAGCAAATATCTTCAGACAAATCAAAATCAAATGAGAAATTTTCACTGGATGGATTCTTATTTATGTATCTTAGCTGAAGTTAATGGTAAGCAACAGAGCCCTTCACTTAGAAGTTATATTAAATATCAGACTCATTAATTTTTAGAAACCTCTGATAATAGCAACTGAAAGATACTTTTTAATTGAAATTAGAAGACATCTTTTTTAATTGTTTCTCAAATATTTAAAGTTTAGAATTTATTTACTTAATAATTTATATTTTCAATTTTATTTTCTTAAAAAAATTTATAATTACAAACCTTCATAGATAGAATTTGGATATCTATCTGAATAGACACTTTACTAATCTTAATTCTGATTAATTCAATTTTTATTGTATTTAATTTAATTAATTATTATTGATAATCAATTCTGGTCAAATATTTTTAAAACCAAATCTAATTAAATATATTTCAAAGAAATTTTGAAAAAATTAATTTCTCTTATAATACCTAATCTATATATTTTTTCCCTATTGTTTTCTATCAATAATATTAGTATATTCATTTTCTTATCTTAATTCTGATTAATTCAAGTTTTATTATATTTGTATTAATTATTATTATTGAATATATATTCTGGATAAATATTTATAATACCAAACCTAATTAAATAGATTTCAAACTAATTATGAAGAAACTGATAATTTGACTATGCCTAATCTCTAACTTATCCCTCTCATATTATATAAATAAATTAATAAATTTACTTAGCTGATGAATTTATGGAGATAAAATTAACTTAAATATTTAATTATGAAGAAAATATATTCTATTCTTAATTAATAAAAATAGAAATATTATTTACTTATGGAAGTATATTAATTTAAAGATTTATAAATGATTTATAATGTATACTATATTCTTTTTGTTTAATCTAATAAGTTAATAAAGTATAAAATTAAAATAAAAAAATGTACATTCCCATAATTAAGTATTAATTAGGTTTGATTAGCCATTTTTTAAAATAAAGAACTATACATATCTGAATAAGGTTAACTTTATCAAATGATTTAACATTTATTACATTTTAAATTTATATATTACATATATTTAATTTATTATTTAATATTTTTTATTTTAATTAAAAAAACCCCAAAATATTATTTAGAGATTGGATTTGTTATCGGACTTGATTTTTCTCTTATAATTGTTGGAATTTTCTATTATTTATTTTCTTTTAAAATTTGCTGAAACACAGAATTTTTATTATTGAGAGCAAAGCTTGAAAAATGCTAAACAAAAAATATGATTTTTTTGAATGAAAATTTTCATGATTTTTAAATTTTATCATTTTTATTATATTTTTACTGAACAACTTAAATAAATATACTTAGCTTATTTTTTAACTTGACAATAGTCTACCTCTATCTGTCTATATTTTTATTTAAAAGTAACTATTTTTTTTTTTCTTCTCAAGAATCCAAAGAAAAAATTTTTCATTTTAAATTTTGTAGTTTAAAAATGCAGTTTATTTAAATAAAAAAATAATTTTATATTTTATAAATTATTTTAAGAACAAAGAAAAAAAAATTATTATAATCATAAAATATTAACAATAAATAAATATATTAATGCCATCTATTTCTTCAATTAGATTTAATACTATACTTAAGGGTGTTCAGGAGGTAAATTTACCAAAGAATTTAGTTGCAAATTTATTTTATTGAGCTTAGTTTTGATAGGTTTTTACTTGGATAAAAATGGAGGGATATTGTTTATAATAAATTAGTTTAGTCTCTATTTTGATGAAACGAAGCTAAGAGATTTCATTTAGTAATATTTTATTTTTGAAATTGAGATTAATAAATTTGATTTTGTAAGTCTTTTTATGACTTAACTAGTAAAAAATAATAATGAAATCTTTTTCATTTTGTTTTCTGTTTTTCTTGTGGTCTTTTTTATTTTCGTATGCTTTTAGTTAATCTTTTAAACCACTAAATAAATGCAATAAAGATAAGGTACTTACCAAAAATGTAATAAGATTTAATAAAGATATAAAACCAAATAAATAAATACTATTAGTAATCTTTGAGATATTTTGTAGATACGTTCAGTAATAAAAATATTGAGTATCTAAAGATTCAAATAAAAAGTAATATAATTAAATAAACCTGTAACTACTTTAACTTAATTGATTGTAAACGTTTTAATAATATTTTTATTTACTAATTATTAATATGATAGAAATACAATCAGGAATTGATAGCATATCATAATGTAAGTTAATAATCAAATAATAATACAGGCTCTTGATAATTTTCTAATTTATTCATTTTAAATTTAATTATTTGCTCATTTAAAAAAAAAATATATTAAAATATTTTTTACTATTAAAACCCTATTATTTTTTAGACAAAAAAGATGTTCTAAAAAATAACTTCATTGAATTGATGGTTTTAAATTATAATATTTTAAATAAAATATGTTGAAAAATAATAAGAATGTTTTTACAGTAAATAATTAAATAAAATGTATTTTTGTTTAAATTAGAAATTTATAATCTAAATGAGAAAGAGTAGATTAAATAATTAATTTTAAACAAAAAAGATGCTAAATTTTATTTCAGTATAATCCTTTGAATATTTAAAGTATTAAGAATAATATAATTAGATAAATAAGTAAGTAATATTGCTCAATAATTTATTTGATAGTACAAATAAGAGTTTGTGGTATTTCGTTTCTTATTTGTTTTGTACTATATTAATTCAAAGTCTATTAATAATTACTGTTAAACTCCTTAGCTATATATAAAACTTGTTTATATAAGACTTATCTTAAAATTATTTAACAAAGATTATGGCTGATAAAATTTCTAATTTTTTTAATAGCAAAAATACAGATGAAGACGAAGATGATGAATTGAAATTAAATTAAGGTTATCACGTTGATGATATGCTTGGTTATCCGAACTTTATTGATAAAATTCGCTAGAGGATTGAAGATAATGACTAGGTTATTCGACCTCGTAGATAAACAAATTAAGAAACATTTTAATAAGGCAATAGACGCAATGCATTAAAAAGAGATATTTATGGAGAAGAAGAATTGCCTATTAAAAAAAAGCAATAAACATTATCAAATAGGAAAAAAGTTAACTCTCATGATTAAAAGGCAGATAAGAAAGGAGGAGTATTATCTAAATATAAGCATTTAGAAACCAAATTTTTGCTTGATTTTATGATAAAAGACGACTTGTATGATTTATATTAAGCCATAAATTTATAAAAGAAGACAGAAATGCTCATGATATTGCTGAAAAGATCTCTTAGTTAACTTGAAATATTCAGAGACATTGATTAAAATTTAAAACCTGATATTTATGGAAATCTTATTCGTTCCCTAAAAACACTTATTGTAAAGCAAGGAAGCACTATATTTTCATTTGGATCGGTAGGAAAGTAGTATTATTTTTTAATTAAAGGCTCTGTATATATTCTCCTTAGAACCGGTTTAGGTTCTAAAATAAATAGCTTGGAAAAGGTTAATAATAGATAAAATGATAAAAATGACAAAGATCATACAGAGAAAAAAAGGGAAATAAAAATATTAAGGAAAAGAGATTCATGTGAAGGAGGTGGATAGGCTTAGTAGTCAATCATCACAACTACACAAAAGAAAACTAAATTTCTTACATATGCAAATAAGCTTTAAAGCTCTGATTCTAAGGTTTTTTAAGATAATTAGGATAATAATTCAGAAAAAGACAATACTCCTTCAAGCAAACAGTACAAGCTATCATGGGAGTCGCCTTTAAAAAAGCAGTAATCTCATTTTTAGAAAGAAAATATTATAACAAGTTCATCTAATATTACGGAATAATAATAAGATTTGAAATATCTTCTGTAATTGTAAGCTCATGATAAATTATATGATGACAGTCGCTCTTAAAAATCTATAGAAGATTAATTAAGTATAGCATGGTCTTTAGATTCCTAGAGAAATAAGTAAACAAAATAATTAATCATATTTGTTTTTTTATGGACTAAAAAATTTAAAAAAGAGAAGAAATCAAGAAAAAGTTTCCACATTTTCAGATTGTTGGAACTCATTAGCAAGGCGATGGATTTGGAGAGCTTTCGTTATTGAAAGGTATGCAAAATTAATTATATAATGGTTAATCAACTACTTATTTATATAAAGGAATAAAAAGAACTGCTACAATTGTTGCTAAGGAAGATTGCTTCTTCTTAACATTAGATAAGGAAAATTATCTAAAATTCTTATCAGAATATCATGAGAGAGTTTATTAAGAAAAAATCAGCTTTGTGAAATAGTTTTTTATTTTTGAATAACTGGATAAAAGACTGCCTAGTTTAATTATTTTATTTGAACCTAAATCCTATATCAGTGGCCAGTTAATATATGAGGCTGGTGATGAAGTAAATTATTTATATTTGATAAAGAAGGGAACTGTTGCTATAAGTAGGAAGATTGTTCAAAAATCAGAAAAGTAATTGTTGAAGTAGGTAGAATATGAAAATAGCATTGCTAGTAAATATGAAAGAGAATTATAGCTACAAAAATCATTTATATAATAATAGCAATAATAGAAGCAATAAAACTAAAGATGCTCCTATTCATCGAAAGATAATGAATCTGAAGTTATGAGTAAATTAGATTATATATATGAAAATAGAAAGGTAGAGAACACACTTGATACTGTTTGGGATGGTTAGTAAGAAAGTGACCAGTCTTAAGGTGAAGAGGAAAATATTTAAGATTTAATTTATTCAGAACAAAAAGGGGCTTTTGTGGGTAAGAATAACAAAATATTATCGATGATGAGAAGTTCTCCTTTGAAAAATCGTTAGAGTAAGTAGAATAGCAGGTCTGTTTCACCTAAAAAAAATACAATTCTTACTGTTGCTGGGGAGTTGTGCTTTTTTGGAGAAGAAGAAATAGTAAATGGAGAAAAGTATAGGTAATATGAAGCTAGAGTAACTTCTAGCAGAGTTGAAATACTTCGTATATCTATTAAAAACTTAAAAATAATTACTAAGTATAATGATGTGATGCAAAGAATAAAAGCTTATTATGAGCTAAAAAATGAATGGAGGCATGCTTATGTTGAAAGGAGCTAAAATGCTCTGTTAATTTAAGAATATTTAGCTAAAAATTTCAAAGAGCAGTATACTCAAAATATTTTGAACAAAGATATCCAATAAAAAGCAGCAATACAGCTGACTGCAAAAACTATTCCTCATAGTATGGATAATCAAAAAGTCACTTAAAGCGTTTTAAATAGAAAATTGTATATTAAATCAAAGCCAAAATAATTTAAACACAAGCAAAGTATAAACTCCGAGACTGAGTAATTTGATTCTGAGTCTTAGAAACTACTTAAAAAATACAGCTAAAATGACTTAATTAATGGCAGCTCCAGAAAAATTCACTTCAAAAACTCTGAAAACAACATTTCTGAAGCTGAGGAAGAGGAAAGTAAAGTGAAAAATAGAAATTTATCATCACCAAAAAAAATTCTAATTTAAAATGCAACTGCTGATTTATCATGTAAAGATTTTGAACAAAAGGTCTCATTTTCGTTTAAGAAAAACAGAGAGGAACTTGCAAATGTTGAGCAGTAAAAAATTTAACAATAAAATTAATAAAGTTTAGAACGGAAATACTCTAAACAAAATAGTATGAGTAATTCTATTAGGAAATCGTAAGCAAACTCTCCAAAAACAGTTAAGAAAGATAGTTTGATGGAAAGTAACTTGAAGTCTATGTTTAGCTAAAGAGAAAACGAAAACGATTCTCATAAGTTCATCAAAGTTTGCAAAATTTAGTAAGCTGATAGTTTGATTGAAACATTAAATACAAACCAAAATGAATAATCAGTAGAGGACTTGCTTACTTTTCAAACATAACAAAAATAGACAAAATAAAAGTTTTACTAAAAAAAAAAGTCAGAGGAGATTCAAATACATGAGTTTTTAGATTACAATTAAAATGATTTACATCAAAGTAAAAGAGCTGATGATTAAAATTTCTATAACTCTCAGAGACTACAATAGAAAAACACGATAGAGGATTTTTAATAAAATTAATCACCTGAAAAAAAGCAAATCATACAAAGATAGGCATCTAAGCAAACTACAGAAGCCAAGTAGAAAGAGTAAAAATCTTAAGAAGGAATTATATAATTTTAGAAAGAGTAAGAAAATTAAATGGAAAAACTCAGAGGGATATTGATGAAGGAAAGTAGAAAAAGTAGTGTTAAAAAAACCAAACAAGTTGAGAAAAAATAAAGCAATAGTTAGGAATTAGATTTTAGAGAGATCCATAATATTTTTATTAACATTGAAGGGATCAAGAGTAAGAAATTAGATAAATATACAAAGTAATATAAAGAAGTTAAAGAAAAGTTTAGCAAAGAACCAAAAAAGAAATATGAATATATTCCTAAATATGGTTCTGAAAAGGCTAAAGAAATTGTCAATTAAAATAAAGATAAGAGAAATATTTCTTAGTATAAAAGTGAAAGAAAACCAAGCATACTCAACGACACCACTATTATTTCTAGATAGAGATCGAATTCAATTTCTGTAGGATAACCATCATAATAAAGAAAATTTAGCTTTCGCCAGTATTTAGAAAATTAAAAAACTGTCTCTGTTGAATCAACTTCAAATAATTAAATATATACTATGATTCCTGATCATATTAAAACAAATCAAAGTATATTTGAAACTAAATAATCTGAACATATTCGAAAACCTTCTTAAGTACTTTATGATGAAATTCAAAAGATGGATGCTTAGAATAAATAAATTGTTGTTTAGATCCATGAAAAGTCTAATTTGAGAAACTAAATTGGGCATTAAAGTTAATCGAATTATCAATCTGATGATACAAATGTAGAAATTCTAGATAAAACACAAAATTATTACTTCTAAAAAACACCTAACCGCCCTTAATCGCATAAACACAATAAAGAACTTGATAAAATCATTGAAAAGGATAATTCCATGATTCTATATTAAGATTAGTAAGATCATCATTCAGAAACTATGATAGAAGAATGCAAAAGAGTTGAAGAATCTGATATTGACTAAGTGAGAAATATGTTATTGTTAGTCAAAAAACTGAAAATTGATCATTTGATGGAGAACAAATACACTGATTAAAATATTTCCTCTGGTTTCATGAGCAAATCTCTAAATATAGTTTCTATACCAACAACTGCCCGTTCGACTTCATAAAAGTAGCGAAGAAAAGTAAGTCTCGCTTCAGATAAAAAAGATTACCATTTCAATTATGATACTACATATTCTCATGGGAAATCAGCGACATAAGAAATAAATCAATTTAATAATACATGCATAAATTTCAAAGATGAATAAGCTAACTAAAATAATTCCTTCTCTAAAAAAATATACAACTTAACTGAACGAGAATAGTAAAAGAGAAAATAAAGCAGTGGAGCCATTTTCAGGCCAACTGTCCCTATACAATAATTTCCCCTAAAATCTGTAAAGCCTTAAGAATAATAAAATTTTTAAGTTCATTCCAGATACTAAAGTTTTCATCACGTTAGAAAAACTAATTTGTGATATTGTGAGATTAAATTTCTATAATTTTTGAAAAGGTTTTTGAGATTAAAATATTTGAATTAGAAATAAATTTATGAATAATTAATTAAACGAAAAGCTTAAACTGAACAACAGATGTTTCTAAAAAATAAATTTACAAATACGAAATGCAACAAAAGTTTCAAATTATAAAAATTTTTTGAAAAATTAAATTAATGTTATAGTAAAGATAAATTTAAATTAAGATTTTATAGCTTGTAAATATATTTATTTAAGATTATTGTGTCTAAAATGACCTTATAAACTCTTTAAAAAATTTAAATTAATAAACAACTATATATTATGCATGCCTCAATTTCTCATTCTTTTAATTCACTAAACCCTTCTATTTTACATACATTCCTAAATTCTCTGCAAGCTAAACACATGTACTTAGCTTAGTTCACATAAGGATCTCTTTCTTCAGTCAGATAATCTATCCAGCAACTTTCGCAATAAATTAAATGTCCACATGGACGGAAAATAATTTAAGCAGGTCGCTCTTAACAAAGCTTACAATTTAAAATATCATTTTGCTAGTCACTTTAAGAACACAACATCTGATACTACTAATCAAGCTCATTGACTTTCGTTTTTATTTCCTGTATTTCTGCAAGTTTTTCTCTTTATTTGATTAAAATATCATTCACTATTTTTTTTGAGTTTTCTATGGTATGCTCCATACTTTAACTTTCATTTTTGAGCTCAGATAAATCTTGAGTTATCTTTTTTCTTTTGGCTAGATCAAAATTATAGGTTTGTTCCAATTTTAAAATCTCATCTTTATGCTATTTAACGATTAAACAAATTTTATAAATTAATATAATAAATCTAATTACTTTTGCTCTTAACATATCTTGATAGTCCTTGAGCTTTTTCTGTACTTCTTTTTATAGCTCTTCACTAAAATTTTTAAGTAGATTTTATTTCTGCTATTCAAGCACCTTTTTTTAAGCTGATATTCTAAAAAACAAGTAAATTAAATAAAAGTCTACTCAAATAACTTAAATGTTTACTCATGAATCATTCTAACTAGTTTTTTATTCAGTTCATCTTCTTGTTTTAGTTGTGCTTATAGTCTTTTTTTTCTCTGTTTATATTAATTAGATTCTTATTTTCTCAATTATTAATCACTTTACATTCTCATATTCATAATATTTATTTTATCACAAATTACTGATAACTCTTCTCTTATCGAATCACACTTTTCTTTTACTTAAATGAAAGAAAAATTTTTTTACTTAAATATTTTGTAATATTTATTGGAACTTACTGTTTTTGTTTAACTAATTGGGATAGGAGGTACTTGAAGTCTATGGATTGTTTTCTTTTTATTTCTTTTCAAATGCTACTTTTTGTTAAATATAACTATATTCAATCATAGCACAATTAATGTTGAATCCATTTAATTCTTCTTTATTAGCTTCGTTGTAGGTTTAGAAAAATTCTGTAAACTAACGATTTTCAGAGCACACAAGAAATTTATTCATTATATTATTAGAAAATGCTGTATTTTAAAAATATTGTAAATCATTCTTAAGATATCCTACTGAAGTTATAGATTTTTAAAAATTAGCATAATCATTATCCATATAAATTAAAATATTGTCTAAAACTTTATCACTAGCAAATTAATCATAGAAAAATGGTAGAGGTACTTTCAGCTATCTTTTTTCATGATATATTCTATCATAATTGTAAAGAATGTGATCTACAGATTAGGTTTTTCCTTTAATCTTAATTTCTATACACTCTTTCTTCATTTTAGTGTGTTTTACTATTTTTAATATCGAATCTTCTACTAATTTTTTATCAAAATTAAACAAAATATTTATTTTATCAAAGATTCTTATCAGTAATCTTTGCTACCAATTAAAAAAATTGACTAAATTTCACTGATAAAAAATAAATTAAATTTAAAATGATTAAAATAAAATATTTTGATATTTTATTGAGATTATTTTATTTTATATTAATTAATAATATTTTTTTCCATTTTATTTAGAAAAATATTTTTTGAAAAAATAAATTTAAGATATAGGGTGAAAAATTAGTTTATATGAAATATTGGTTGGTTGAAATGATATATTTAGTAGAATTAAAGAATCTTAAAATAAAGGTTAAAAATAAATATTGCTTCACATTCACTATTCTTCAAATAAACAAATTTTAATTAAAAATTTATAATTGTTTAAAATAAAAATAATTTATTAAAAGTAATTAATTAGCAATGGATCAAGAAGATATATAATAGCAATTCTCTTAAGAAAATTAAAATATTTAGTTTGTTAATACAAATACCACCTCTAATATTTTACCAATCACTGTTTAGAATTCTGAATAGTTGAACATTCAAAATTAGTAGGATCCTACTAGTCTTTAAGCTGATAACTAGAAATAAGTAACATATTATTTTAGAGATTCAGATTAATCTGAATGGAGTTCAAGCGATAGTGAGGGAGAGGATAATTAAAATGAAGAAAACTCACAAGATAATTAAATAGAATAAGAGGAAAATAATATGGAAAATGATTCAGCTAATAAAAAGAAGAAAAATAAAAATAAAAATCCTAAAAAGTATGATGAAGACTTTTTTGAAGAAGAGGATGTTGTGATTGATCCTAAAGGAGAATAAATGAAAACAAAAAATGAAGCTAAACCTTAGAAATATGATAAGTTTGAATCAGACTTGGAAAGACTTGTTAGATTTGGTGTTTAGTTTAAAGGAAATGAAGTTTTAGTAGAGCTAGGATAAATTATGTCTATAGTAGATGACAAAATTATTATTGCTACTAACAACGAAATGAGAGAAGCAGAAAAAAGAATTATTGTTGACCTTGACAATATTATATTTAATGAATAAAAAAATATTATTGGAAACGTAGATGATGTATTTGGTAATATTAAAAATCCATTTTACTGTGTTATTATAGATAAGTATACTGAAGAAATGATAGCTTAGAAAAGACTAGAAGTAGGTTAAAAAATGTATATGATTGAAGGTTATAACAAATTGTTAATGAAAGCCTAATTAGAATTCCTTTTAAGATAAAAAGGATGTGATGCATCAAATAGATTTGATGAAGAAGTGCTCAATGACCATGAAATAGAGTATTCAGATGATGAAATGGAATCAAAAGCTAAAACCAAAAAAAATAACAAAGAGAGAAAATAAGATTTGGAAGATGTAGAAGAAGAAGTTAGAAATGAAGAAAAGCAAAATCCTATGAAATAAAAGAAGAACAAAAAAATTATGGTTATGAAAAATGAAAATGGTGTTTTAAAAAGAATATTTTTGAAGCCATCTGAGTTTGAATAATTGAAAAGTAATCCAAATAATAAGATCCAACAGCTACCATCAGGATTAAATCCAAATAAATTTGCTAAAGGTGGTAATATAAACAATTAATAGTAGTAATTCAGTATTCCAAGCGGACAAAATCCTCATTATTAGAAACAAAACTACCAATAAAATAAATAATATAGACCAAATAACAATCAAAATTATTAGAAACAAAACTATTACTAGAATTAGTAAAATTATCAAGGACAGCAACCCCCTTAAAATTATTAATACTAATAATAATCTTCTTATGCTAATTATCAACATTAATAGTAATAATATGGTTATTAAAATCAATAATAGTATAATCAAATTCCCTAGTAATAATAACAATTTTATTAAAATAACGATTACTAATAAAATCAACAAATTAATTAAGACCAAAGTTTCTAAAACTAAAACAAGCACCAAAACAATTATTAAAACTATAACAACATGTAGCAATAATAACACTACCAATAAATACCTTAAAATTTTCAATAAAACAACTAAATGAATTGAAATAAACAATAAATCTAATAAATAAAAAAATTAATAAAAAAATAAAAATATTCCAACCATTTTAAATTAGTAAAATCATTTTTTTAATTGTAAAAACTAAAATTTAAAATTTAAATATAGAAATAACTTGAAAATAATTGTTTATATTTTTAAATATAAATTTATTAAATTAAGCATTTTAAAAACTAATTTCTAAATTAGCTTAGTTAATTATTGCTTCATTTTAAATATGAACTTGTGAACTTGAAAATCAATTAGAAATAGTTTATACTAAAATATTTTTTTATTTTAATATTTATCTTAATTAATTTAAATTAAAAAATTATTTAAAAATTTAAAAGAAAAAAATTTTTTTAATATTTTTTATTTTTTTTTAGTCATTTTTTTTATAATTTAAAAAATAAAATTTTATTTTTAAATAATTTTAATTTTTTGTTATAAAATTTAATCCTAAATAAAATAAAACATTTTCCTTTAAAACATTTTTAATTTATTTTTTTAAATTAAATTTTATTAATTTTACTGAATAAAATTTTATATTAAATAGTTAATTGTTTAATAAACTGTCTAGACGCTTTACTATTTATTATTAGTTCAATTATTTTATTTTAATTCTAACATTTGTACCATTATAATTTTAATCTTAATCTATGAAATAGTGCTAGTTATTTTTAAATTTTGCAAAGTAGAACGATTAACTTTTTTTAAGTAATTTTAATATATATTTTAAATATTGAATGAGAATTTATTTTATAAAAAAAAGAAAAATAAATTTAAGAAATGCTTTAAATCTATTTTTAAAAAGATGTATTAAATAAATCATATTTTTAATTTTTTGCATTGGTTTTTAATTTTTGTTATAATTTATTTTTTTTCATATAACTATTTAAATTATTTAAAAGAAGCCAATTTTTTAAGTTTGCATGTTTTGATCTATTTAAATTTTGTATCTAAAATTAAGATAGCTTGCTATAAGATATTGAAATTAATTATCTTTTGATTATTAATTCATTTAAAAAGCAATTTTGTTATTCAAAATGATAATTATTAATTCGAATTTAAGTGATAAATTTAACGGATTTTTAGTGCAAAATAAAATAAAATGTTAAAAATCTTTCTTGATTAAACTTAAAAATATAAATTAATGAAGCAATTAATATTATTTTATAAATAAAATACAATTATATTATATTTCAATGTAAATTTAAAAAGATCAAATTTAATTTTTTTAGCTGAAGCGCGAAAGGGAAAATTAAAAATTTGATTGCTAAAGGATTAGTGGGAAAATAAATAAATGATTTAAATATTAATTACTAAATTAAAAAATAATGAATCAATAAATCATTAGAATAATTATTTCTTAAAATAGATTATTTGTAATAAAAAATGTAAAATGAAGTTTTTTATTTAAATGTTGTAAAATATTGATGTAAATATATGTATGTCATCAATCTTACAATATTTTGCTAATTTTTAAAAAATATAATAAATTTTTTAATTGCTTGACTCTAATATTCCTAATGAAAAAAAAAAAATAAATAAAAGGGAGGGAGTGGGAATTGAATTGGTTTCATTTAAAAATTATAAGAAATATTATGAAAACTTTAGTAAAGAAATTTAATAAGAAAATAATAGAAATGCAAGGACAATCAAGAATAGGAAAAGGTTTTTTAATAGATTAGTTTAGAATGATATTAATTAGTTATTTTGATTGATTGATTTATAATGAAAATAGATAGCATGGAAGGATTAAATATTCATGTAAATTTTGATTGATTGATAGTATATATTTTATGTATTAAAGACATTAATCGAGTATACTTGAAATATATGCATATAATATATATAGATTATATAGATAAATCAATCTTAATATTAAGAAAAATAAATAAGGATAATTCTTCCTTCTTGATAATTAATTTGTTGTAAATAATTCATCGCATTTTACATACAATCTTTCTGTAAAAAAAAAAGTAATAAAAAGAGATAAAGAAAGAATAAAAAGAAATTAACTTTTTTTTTTAAAGATGGCAGGCACCACCAAAAGAGGAAAATAAAGTTAGTAAAAGGAATAAAAAAAAGAAGACTAGAAATAGTTAGAAACTAGCAGTAAACTAATTTAAAAAGCCATAAATTTACAACAATTAAAATGAGGATGAATGTTCATTTTCTATTTTTGATTGTTTAATTAATTTTTATTCGCATGATTATTATTGAAATTAAGAAAAATTCATTTTTTATAATTTCCTATCAGAACAAGAGGAGGATAGAAAGAGGGATGAACGACTGAAGAATAGATAGAATAATCTCAAAAAAATCAAAGAAGCCCAAGAAATGTAAATTATTACAATTAATACTCTATCAAAATGTTGCCAATTAAATTACTCAAAAATTTTTCAAGTCTTCACACAATTATTTAAAGTTAGCAAGATTGAAATAGAGACAGTGCCAAACCTAACATTGAAATATTTTTCTTTAAATTATAGGGAGGAGGTGCAAAATAAAAAGAATACAAATGCATAATCTTAGACTTAAAGCAAATCACCCAGGCGCAAAGATTCTGCTTGTAATAAAAATTAAAAATAATAGATTTAAATCATTCATGAAAAAGGGCTCATGCAGCTTACTGAATAGGGAAGAAAATTGATTAATATTTTTCATAAAAAATAATTAGTAGCTTCAAAAAAACATAATACAGGGGCCAATTCAAAGCACTTAAAGTCTCCTTAAGATGATTTTGATGACGAAGTTGTTAGTGACGTTTCATCTGATTTAAGCGATTCATTAGAAGCAAAATTTAAATAGGAAAATGAAGGAAAAATAGAAGGAAGCAACTAATCTTCAAAGCATAGAGCAACAAAATATCATTAATCTGCTTCGAACTAAACTCCACTAAGTGGAAGAAACAGAATTGACTCGTACAAATATTTATATTTATTTAATAAATCATTGTTTTTGGGAATAATTGCTATCTTTATCTCACTAATCATTGCTCCTTATATGCAAAGGAATATTTCTATAAATGAATACATTGTTTATCTTAAACAGAAGCAGATTATACAAACAAACTATTAAATTTATATAATACTATCTCATTTGTTTTTATATAAATTTTAGTGATGAAGATGATGATGAAATGAATAGTCTTTTAAAATCAAATGGAAAACAAAGTCCTTTATCTAGAGAAGTTAAATCTGATAGAAGTCCTTCAATCAATATAGCAAATAAATCAAATAAGGGAAAATAGCATAATAAAGAAGATAATCATTCGATGGAAATCGAAGCAGATGAAAATTAGAAGCTAGCTCATTCAAAAAGTACTTCAAAATAGTAAAAAAGTAGCAAAGGATCAAAAAAGGAAGATAAAAAAAGTAAAAAATTAATTAGGATTATATAAAATGATTTTAATTTTTGATTTATTATTTAACTCCTGAAGATACAGACTAATAGCTGAGAGAAAGTGATGTTGATGATAATAATGATAATGACGAAGAGGAAGGAGCTGATAATAATTCTTAAGCTGAAGAATCTGATAACAGTGAAAACGAAAGCAATAAAAAAAAGGGGAATGAAGAAGATGATAATGATGATAACAGTGATGATAATGATGAAGATGATGAGTAAATTGAAAGCATAGCCTAACGTAAAGTTAAAAGAAATGTCAAGCAAAAATTTAAAATTGTGAAGGGAGAGTTTGTTTCCTTAGAGAATAATGACGAAGAAGATGAAGAAGAAGTCTAGCCCAAACAACCTAAAAAGACTAAAGCAATTACTAAAACAAAAATTTCTAAGTTATCAAAGAAAAATTAATTGTAAACTAATCCAGAAGAATCAGATTAATTATATAAGAAAAGATAAGTTTTGAATCCAGCTGGTAGTATTACAAAAGTTAAAAAAATTAAAATGTAAAATATGCTTCCAACAGGTATTTCAAAAAAGAAATCTGGATTAAAACCAACATCAGAATCAAAAATAGGGAAAAAGTCAGAATTAAAATTATAGTAAAGCAAGCAAGATCCATCACAGCCAAAGAAATTAGATAAACTCAGCTTAAAATAAAAAGAAAAGCTGAAGAAGTAGGTTTTAAAAAATAAGGAGGATTTAAAAAAATAAAATCAATTAGATAAAAAACTTAAAAAGAAGGTTAAAGTCGAAAGCTAAATGTCAGAAGAAGAAGATTTAAATGCAAAAGCTTCATTAAAAAAGAAAAATAAAGAATCAAAAGCGGCTCAAACTGAAAAGGAAAAAGCCGAGTTACTGAAATAGCAAGAGGCTTAAAAATAACAGCAATTGAAGTAAATTCTAAAGAATATTGAAGCCAGGAAGAAAGCTTTGGATAAATTAGAATAATCTGAAAGGAAGAAGCATTAAGAAAAAGAAAAAGTAGAAAAAAAAGTGAATAAAAAGCATTTGTAGCTTTAATTACTTGAAAAAAAGATAGAGTAGCTCAAAAAGGAATAACAAAATACAAATTTGAATGAGTTTCACAATAACTATATGAGTAATTTCTTAAATGATGAAAACGATAGCAACAGAAGTGTGTTGTCAAGTAAAATTGGCATAGCTTCTACTTAAGTTTTACCTACTTCATTCTCAGATAAAAATATTGCTTTGTTGATCAAAAAAAATAAAAAGAAAGAAGATAACTAGGATAATAAGAAAAAAGACTCAGAGTAAGATTAGGAGGCAGAAAAAAAATTAAAAAAGAAAAAGAATTAAGAGGAGTCTTAGAAATAAGAAAATGAGGAGGATATTGATGAAGAAGATGATAGTGATGACGATGACAAAGATGATGAAGAAAGTATATAAGAAATAAGAAAAAGCAGTAGGAGACCTGTTAAATCTAAATAATATGAGGATTACGATTATAACTCGCATAGAGTAAATAAAGGTTAAAATATAGAAGAGTTAGAAAAAGAAAAAGAAAAGCTAGCCTAAGATATCAATGAGCTATAAGAAAGAAAGCAAAGGACAGAAGAAGAAAAAATCAGTTTACTCTAAAGTTTGCAACTTGAGAGACAGGAGTTAACGAAAGATTAGAAAATGTATGAAGATATTTAGAATTAGAATTTTCATGTACATAGTAAAAAAGATGCAAAAGCAAGCATTATTGATGAAAAAAATGAAAGTGAAAAAATATCTAAGATTAAAAAAGGAAATAAATTAAATAGTTAAATAGAAGCTGATTAAACTTAGGTGACAGAAGAAGAAATTTCTAAATAAAATAAGGTTAAAAAGAATAAAGAAAACGAAGTTCCTTTAAAGAAGAAAGATTTAAAAGAAAAAAAGCTAAAAAAGAATGAGATTCAGTAGGAAAATCCAAATGAAATGATTTAATCAAATGAAGTTTAACAAGTGTTACCTATTTAGCAAATAAATGAAGCAGAAAATGAGTTATCAGCTAAAAAAGTTTATAAAAAAAAGAATAAAGGGTAATAAGAATAGGAAATATAACAAGTTCCTACTCCAGAAACTGTGTAATATTAAGGGTCTTAAGCTAATTTGGTGTCTAAAGATGATATTTAAAATTAAAATTAAGCTAATCTTGTAGCAGGTCTTGAGAAAAAATAAAATTAGGATGATGACAAACTAAAAAGTGGTTCAAAAAAGGGAAGAAAACCTAAAAAAACATAGGAGGTAGAAGAAGAATCTTCAAAACCAGAAAGTACTAGCAATGCAAACAAAAAATAAAAAGGCAACAAAAAGTAAAAGGTAATAGAAAATCCAGTTGAAACTGGCATGAATTTATTAGACATTTTTATGCAAGAGATATCAAAGGTTCATCCTGATAATGAATAGTCCGAAAATGATAAAAATGGCACTCGTTCTTTAGGTAATATCAACGAAGAATAAACAAAGTTTGAAACTCCCAACTATCAAACAAAATCTGCTAATTTACCTTTAAATACAGAATAAGATAATAACAACTAATAAAATTCAAAAAGTAATACATAAATTAAAAAAATATTTTATTCAAATTTATTTTAAATAAAAAAGATCAAATTTTCTAAAAAGATTCTAACAAAGAAGAAACTTAAGAATAGATTTAATAAGAAAGCGAAGAAAAAATTTAAACAGAAGGAGAGGATAAAAAAGAAATTAAATAAACTGATGAAAATTAAGAAAATTTATAAAAAAGTTAAGAACAGATTTAATAAGAAGAAATTAATCAAAGTGAAACTATGAAAGAAGGTTCTAAGGAAGTTATTTCTTCTGAAGATGAAGAGAAAAAAGAAAATATTTAAATTTTAGAGTAAAAAAAAATAGAAATAGAAAAGCAAAATGACTAAAATTAAGTAGCACAGCCTAATTGTGAACAAGAGTAATTACAATTAGAATAACCTAAAATAGAAGAAAAAAATGAAGATCTATAAAAAAAACTTTAAGAATAAGATAAATAAGAATCAGAATAATAGTAATAGCAAGAAGGAGAATAATAATAGGTGTAGTAATAAGCTCTTGAGGAAGAAGTTTTTTAAAAGAAATAATAAAATTCTGATTAAATTTTAAATTAAGAGACTTAGAAAGAATCAGAAGAAAGTAATAAAGAAAATAAATTATTAGAGGAAACTCATATAGATCAAGAAGCCATTAAATAAGATGATTTGAAAGATTAAAGCATGAATGTAGAAGAATAAAAAGATGAACCATATAACGAGCATAATGCTAATATTGATAAAATGGAAATAGAATAAGAAATCACAGAGGCTGAACAAGAATAAAAATAATAGTAAAAATCAGAAGATGATGATGATAAAAAGTAAGCAGAAATAAATGAAAAACCTTAGGAAAATAATGATAAAGGCTTGGAAGAAAATAATTCTGAATAAGCATAAATTTAAGATAATTTAAAGAATAATGAAGACATAAAAGATGAAGATAATTCTAAACCAGTAAATAATACAGATTTAGAAGAGCCTTAACCTTAAATTGAAACTTAGGCAGAATAAATAAAAATAAATGAAGAAAATATAGAGAAAATAGAAGAAAAATAAGAGGAAAAGGAGACTTAAGAAGATACTGAGTAAAGCAACAAAATTGTTGAATAGGAAATCGAGGAAAGTTAATTAAAAGAAGAATAATAAATTACAAATTAAAAAGAAATTGAGGAATAAAAAGAGAAATAGCAAGATAATGAATAAGTTGATTTGAAAGCTTTAGAAAACGCTATGTAAATTGAAAATAATTAAGGAGAAATAGAAGAAACAACAAAAGAAAATGAAATTGTTGAAAATGAGCAAAATAAAGATGGTAATATTTTACAGTTTATTTATAATTTTTAAATTAAATAAAGAATTAATAGAAGAAAAATAAATAGAAGAAGCTGAAGAGGAAGAAGAAGTAAAATAAGAATAAGAAGCTGTAAAAGAAGCTACTTTAATTAATGAGTAAGAGTTCTAATAAAAGAATTTAGAGTAAGAGCATAACACAGAAGTATAAAATCCCTCATTAGAGGAACCTTAAAATAAAGATGAAAATATGCTTCCAGAAGAGGAAAATAAAAATTTAGAAGAAACTCAAAAAAGCTTAAGGCAAGAAGATTAGTAAGAGCAAGTATTTCATGAAAAGGAATCTCTTGTTAATTAACAAGAGAACTAATTTATGGAAGAAGAAAATTCTCTTTAAAATCAATCAAACCAAGAATAATAGGAGTTTCAATAAAACTAACAATAATTATACTAAAATCAAGAAGAATTCGAAGATGAACTTGGCCTTGATCAAGAAAGAAGGGATTTTGATGAAGAAAACTTTTTCGATGATCTCACTCCGATTTCTATGCCTGAAGAGCAACAGATAGGAGGATAAAGATAAGAAATCGATTTTAACAAAATTCCATAGATTAGAACTCTTATAAATGACCCTTTCTCTTAATAAAGATAATAATATTAACATTAAAGTTAGTAGTAAACGTAGGCTCAGCAGTAACATTTACAGCAGTAGCAGTAAAGCTAGAAGTAATCATCCTAATTTTAACAACTACAACAACAATAGTATTCGTAACTTATTTTATAATAATAGCTATAATAATAGTAGTAACAGAGGTAATAGTAAAACAAAAACTAGGCTGCAATGAAAATACAAACAAATGTAACTACATAATCAAATACTCTTCTTCAATAACCTAATTAACAGTAAAACCCTAAAGATTAACACAACTAAAAATTATAAATATAATAAACTGACTCACAAAATAACTAAAGAGCTTAACTACAACAATAATAATAATAACAACAATAAAAATAACAATCACAATAACAATAACAACAATAATAATAATAACAAAAGCAATAAATTTTAATAGAAAAGTAATAAATTACATAATAAATTCCCCAAGAATAACATAAGCAAACATAATAACCAAACAATTCAAATGCTACATCTTAGTTGTAAAATGAACATAAAGAGCTGAATTAAAAAGAAAATACTTAAAATATATTAAATTAAACATAATAAGAGCCTTAAGCTATTTAAAAAGGCATTGAAAAAACAAATGCAGAAGGCAAACACACATAAAAAAATTAAAAAACAATAAAAATTGATGTGTAGTCTCATAATTAAAATTCATAGACATAAACAGCTTAAAGTGAGTAGGTTTAAGATACTCCAGACTAAAGCTCTAAACAAAAACAATGCTCTGAAGGTTAAAAGCATAAAAAGGCTGAGAATGAAAAAATGGTGATAGAAGAGACTTAGAATGTTGCAGATGAGAAATAGCAAAAAGAGCAGACTCCTTTTTAATAGAGATAAGAAATTATTTAAACCCTAAAAGAAGAGAGTAAATAGAGTAGTACACCATCATCTTAAAATCCTGCAGCAGCAACAGTAACAGATGGACAAGCCTAATAGAGTCCAAGCTCTAAAGCAAGCAATTAAGATAGCAAATAACCTGTTCAAGAAGAAACTACCACAAGAAAAATTCTAAGATAAAGACCTAAAATAGACTACAAATATTCGTCTTAGTAAAATTTATTTTTGAAAATTACTGTTTTTATTTAACTCGTTTTGTATTTAATTAAGGAAATTGTCTGGCCATTCTTTTGTCTAAACAAAAACTTGTAAAAATCCTCCATATAAAATAAAGATGTCTCTCCAGTCTTTAATCGTGCTAAACATACATTCTCACTTGTTTGAAACTGAAATTATTGGATTGGTAGGAGGAATTTATAATGAGACTACTTAAGGTAAATTATATTCTTTTCTATTACTTAAAAAATATTTGTTAAAATAAATGTAGAAATAATCATCTAAGAATGCAAGCCATGCAAAAAAATAAAAACTGAAGATGATTATCATAATGTAGAAATGGATCCTGTTGACCAGTAATTAAATCAATTCATAAATAATTATTGACTAAAAAAAACATATTTTAATTTAATATATTAATTAATTAATTTATTAGGGCTGAAGTAAAGCAATACTTTGAGTCTAAAAATCTTAAAACAGTAGGCTGGTATCATTCTCATCCAAAGTTTAGTTGCTAACCCTCAAAAATTGACGTTGATAATCACAAAGCATACAAAGACATGCTTAACATAAAAGAATATGTTGGAATTATAATTAGTAAAATTTTATTTTAAATGGAATTAAAACTAAATTTTACTATTTTTTAGGTCCTTACAATAAAAATGATCAGAAACCTTAAGTTCTTATTTTTGATGAACACAATGGCAACAATATAAAATTGAATTATTAATTAATTGGAAGCACCATGGATAGCGAAATTTTAGACTTTATGGTAAAAATAATTTTGTGCAAAATAACCCAATCATTGATAAATTAATAAATAAATAAATAGAATCAGCTTATTCAAAACACTAAAAACGAATAGGGTAGAGTAAAGTTTATAAATCATTGGTAAACTTAAACTTAGATCAATATTATTAATTTTAATATGTTTGTTTTATTAATAAAATAGGCAAAAAGATATCACTTATAAAGATAAGCTATTTTAGAGTCTAAAATAAATAGTCATTTCTAACTAAAGGTCCATATAAAGGCAACTTAAAAATTAAATGAACCAAGCTAACAGCAACAAAGAATAAATAGAATATGATCAATTTTCAAATGAATTATCTGACACCCAAGAAAATGAGGAAGACAGCAGAGTCCTAAACGAAAATAATAGTAACTTAAAATCTTAAAAACAAATAGATAGCTTAAATGGTGACAGCTAGGAATTTTTACAAAGAAATCCTTCTAAAAAACATAGCCAAGAGAATATCTCTTCCTATTCTTCACAACTCAAATTAAATTTAAATATTTAACCCTCAGATTCACCTAAAAGTGCTTCTATAAGTAACAAGTCTGCTGTGTCAAATAATCAGCATGTCAAAAAAGCTGTAAATACTGTGGATATGAAAAATGAATAGGATCTAATTAAAATATTTTAGTCTTTTAACTTATGAGACGTTTGCACACAATTAATTATAAAAGAGGAGAAATTACTCAATTAATTATAAATTTGAATTGCTATAACAAAACATTTTGAAAGCTTTTACAAAACTTGTATTTTATTATTTATTTTATACTACCTTTTGAAGGTTTCTTTCTTTCCTTCTTACCTACCTCATTATCTATTAATATCATCCAAACCATAAACAAATACGTTCATATCTACCTATCTAATTGCATAATTACGTAGGCACCTTCATCCCTACTTACCTATCTACCTTCCTCCTTTGTCTAATTCTCTTTAACTATTTTAACAATAAGGGTAGAATATGTAAATTTTTATTGACTGAAAAAGAATAGAATATTATATTTTAAACTCTCTATATAAAGATATATAAATTAAATTGCTATCATTAACACTTTCTTTTAAATATTATTATAGTTTTGGTATATATTTGTAGTTTTATTTATAATTAGTAGTTGAATTAATTTATTATTATTTTCAAAAAACTAATAAAATCTCATTTATTCGTTTAATCTACTATTTATTTAATTCATTTTTAGTAAATATTTTAATTGTTTTATCAAATTTTTTGTCGACTGACAAGAAATTATACTGTTTTTAAAATTAATTGAAAGTCAAATAATGCTTTTGTATGTATAAATAAACACATTAAATTAGTTTTTTAATACCATATTAATAATTGTTTTCAAAGAATGATTTTTTAGAAAAGTTAGGAAACAATAGAGCTTGAATTGCATTAAATTGCATGTCCTTTTTAAAAAAATATATTGTATTTGATTAGCTTGAAAATAAATACTTGGTGCAATATTTGATATAATTTAATGAAACATAATGATAGATGTATAAAAGATAGTTTAATAAATGGAAGGACACAGTCTGTCTAATCTCCCCTTTAATCATATATCAGCTATATAATAAGCATAAAACAAATGCAATAATAATAAATAGAATTGATGAATGAATGTATGTATGTATGAATGAATAAATAACTAAGTAAGTAACTAACTAACTAAGTTGATTTTGTGTATCCTGTAAGTTTTACATGAAGATTGTTTTTGGTAAATTTATCTCTTCACTTTAAAATAATATTATTGATTTGTTTCAAATTTGCATGATTTTTGGGAGATGATTTATTTATTTTATTTTGCTTTGTTTTCCTATCAACCAGAAATCTTCAATTACTCACGTTCCTTTAATCCAGCTAATTCGTTAACTTCAGCATGGGGATTTTCAAGTACTTAGAATAGAAGAGGAGAGCCGATTTTACGAGCAGTGAAGAAATCCTTAGCAACAGCAATTTTATCAGGGATTAATCTAAGACGATGCTTAATAATAACATTTTCAACAATATTGTAGAATTCTTGAGATCCTCTATTTGCAGTAGCCATGCCATGAGCAAGGTCAATTAAATCATTAAGAGGAATATAGCGATATAAACGTTCTTGGACTAACTTGGTTTCAATAACTTTCCAAAGAGCATCATCTTAAACATTCATACGACCTAAGAATGTGGCTATTTCTGCAAGGGACTTATTGCATTCTCTATCAAATCTTGTGATGTATTCTTTCAAAATAGGTGAAATAACATTGTAAAAGTAATTATCGATGGGAATTTCGTGATTCCATAAGTGGAACATGGCAAAAGAAAGCTAATAATCAGTGAGCATGTATAAATTATCCTTCAAAATTTCGCTAAGCATCTTGCAAGAATAAGCAGATTGAATGGCAAGGGAGAGTTCGACATATTCCTTTCTCTCCAATTCCCATGGTTATAAATACTTTTTGTTGGAAGGAGTGTAATCTCTTCCACGTTGACTGAAATTAAAAGCTACATTCTAAACTAAACAATTAGAACCCTTTAAATTATTCATAAGTAAGCAAGGTCTTTGACCATTCAACTTAACTATGTTGGTAACGATTCTCTTTAACATCCCTAACCTAGATTTTTTTTAGTATTTTATTTGTAATTCTTACTAATTTTTTTTTGAGTTGAGATACTTTTCTCTTCTTCTTGATAATGATAAGATAATCTTATTCTTAAAATCGACTATTTGAAATAATCTTTCAATTCGCTTCTTCTTAATAAAATTATAATGTTTATTTATTGTGTTATTTAGAATCTAACTCCATTATACATACATACACATTTCTAAAGATAAATAATTTATTTAATGCATAGATACACACATTCATATATACAATCATACATATATACATACTAACATAAATGGATTCTATTTTTATTTTTACAGACAAATACAATAAATAAATACATACATAATCACTCGCGTATCTATTTTTCTTAGCATCCAATAAAAAAGTAAGTATCTATTAAATAAAAATAAATTTAAAATAAAAGCAATTTTTTTCAATCAAATAATATTTTATTTCATTTATATGAGGACATATTTTATTAATTAACATCAATTTAAATTAGATCTAAAAATTATTTTAAACAATCTCTGTAAAAATGTCAAGATACCATTTTTTAATTTGAATGTTGAGTAAAGCAGGAAAACCTGTGAAAATATTTTATAAAGAAATTTATTTGTTTTATAATTACAGTATATTTATATTAATTAACATCAAAAATGTAGATCTAACAATTATTTTAAACAATATCTGCAAAGATGACAAAAATCATTTTTTAATTTAAATTTTTAATGAAATAAGAAAAATTGTGAAAATATTTTAATAAAAATTTATTAAAGAGTTTTTAATTATAAAAAATGAATATCATAAACTTTAAATGGTGACTAAATAAAATATTTGGTCAATTATTTTAAATAAAATAAAATCATAAATTAATAATTTTAATGGAAATATTTCTGACTTCAAAAATACTTACTTGATAAGTACAATAAAAACAATGAAAATATATTATAAGAAAATTTTAACTATTTTAGAGTATTTAATTTATTATAAAACATTTTCTTCATTTTATGGGGTAATATTATAATTATTCTTGACGTTGCTTAAACACTTCCATAAGGAATCTGTAATCTAATTCACCATTTTTCTCTGCAAATTTGATGAGACAGCTAAAGTTTTTATCAGATAGCCTTATGTTTGACTATTCTAGAACTTAACCTATTATGTTCTTTGCCTTTTCATAAGTTATACATCCTAACTTATGCTCGTTCTTAAACTTATCTAACAGTAACTTTCTATTCTTACCTATAACAGCTAAGACTAAATCAAATTGTTAAGAGCACTCCCAGCTAAACAATTAAACATCGAACTGACCATTGTTTGAATTAGAAAATATTTAGTTTCCTTTGGATAAATCAATTACTTTAGGAATTTTAAGGGACTTAGAAAGCTATTTACTGTTATTTTTCTTAAGAGTTTATAGAGGCGATTAATCAACCTATAAAAATATTTTTATCAAATTAAACACTTAAAAATATTAATAAAATTACTTCTATTTTTCTAAAAGTTTCCATCCACTCATGAATATCGATTACTCCATCTCTTCTTATATCTATGAATTCAAATATATCCTTGATTATGGGTAAAGAAGGTAACTCACTTTACGATAATTATCCTAACTATATTATCAAACCCTTAAATTCATCAAAAGTCATTTTTCCAGATCTGTTTTCATTGTACTGTTTTTATAAATTATTATTAAAATTAAATAATGTTTAACATTTGTTTAATAAATTACCTATCTGAAAGCATCTTTAGGAGATAAAAGGTATTAGTAAATATGTTTACGTATTTTTTCTAGTCTAGCTCTTGCTCTACTGACTAATCTTAAATCAGAGTCTCTATGAATTTTATTATATTTTTTAATTTTATTTTAAATTAATTTCATTAATTTAATTACGTTTATTTAATTTTATTGCAAAATTCTCTCCAGTTAATTAAAGCGCCACTTTTAGATTCACAAATGTTTAAAACACTATCGATATCGAATATAGAAAGGCCGATGTTTAGTTTCTTCATTACATTTCTGAATTCGAGATTGGTAACAAATCCACTATTTGATTTATCATGCTCTTCAAAAAGATTTTCGAGCACTTTATCAGATGACTTTACTAGCTTTTTCATTCTTTCAATGACACTTAATGTAGAATTCTGGGCGTTGTCATAAGATATAAGAGATAATGTAGAGTTAAATTTATTTTTGTTTTGGCTGCTTGCATAAGGTGAAACAAAGGTATTTCCTCTATTAATATAAATATTAAAATTTTATATTTTAATATTTTTTTATTCAAGTTTTTTTACTCTTTTTAAGCTTTTTATAAGCTATTTGGTTTTCTGAAAAACACTTCTTTGAAGTCATTGAAATTGATTGTATGACCAATAGATCCAGCTACCCTGTTCCAAGCCTTAATCAAATCTTCTTCTTTAAATCTCTTTGGTTGTTATGCGAATACTTAAAGGCAGAATTGCTTAATACAAAAAATTAAAATTTAATTAGATATAAAAAAATAAAAAATGTAAATACTTTGAAATTAATATCTTTTCCAGATTCAGAAAAAGTTTGGAAAGCTTCTTTAGCATCACTAAATTGAGTTTCGATTCCCTCTGAAATTTCCTTAATCATCATTTCAGTAGAGTCATAGCTCTTTAGTTAGCTTACCCAATCATGCTCTGATAAATAACCTTTTTTATGAGGATCAAAATCAGAGAAAAGTTGCTGAAGGAGCTTCTCAGTAAGATTAAAGCCTTTTAATACTCTATTTTCATCTATCCATTACTTTAATAATAAAAATATTAAATAAAAATAAACGATAATTTGTTTTTACTTTAAATTTAGTATAAAGGAGTCTATTTTGGTGACCTGATACTATCTCAAAACTTGTTCTTATATCAGGATAAAACTTTGAGACAAACAAACCTATTTAGTGTTTTGCATTGATTTTCCATTCAAAAATACTCTAAATTGAGCCTTGCTTAGAACTTGAGAATGCCTAGTTCAATTCATTTATTGTTTGATTAAGCTTGGAGCTTTAGAAAACAGAAGAGGAGTAAGAAGATTTTAACTTCTAATTATTTTCTAACTTTGCGGATTTGGCAGACTGAGAATTAATTTCATCAAAAACTTACTTCCTATAAGGTGTATTACTGGTTGAAGGATATCTGATTTTTGATAATTTAGATTCGCTAGCACTCTATATTAAATTATTTCCATTTTTGAATTAACTTCTATCCTTAAAAGCATTTATATCAAATGCATCTTCAATAACTTTCTTAAAATCTCCAAACTAAATTGAATCTCTTTTGTGCTAATCAATTAACTTATACAAGCGATCAAGTCTGGTTTCTGTAATAATATCTTGAGGGATGTGGAGAATATCAGATAAAAAAGAATGTAAATCTTTTTTTCCTATTTGACCATCAAAGTCAATATCGGCAATTTTAAATGCTTCCATATAATCTAAATCTATATTTTTTTTTGAGAGAAAAAAATTAATAAAAATAATTTTGAATTGTTTTTACTTTAAGTTTTATACCATTTTCTCATTTTTTCTAGCATTTCAAATTACCAGTCCCAATTATCTTCTTTTATTTCCTTTTAATTAATTAAAAGATTTTTATCTTTAAAATATTTTTTTATTTTCTTACTTATTTAAAGTTGATTGGCTTGTTAATGACTTCCAAAAATCTTTAATAATCTATCATACCCGTATTTAAATTGTCCATATAACAAAAATATCCTTCCTTTTATGACTGATTGAGCTTAATGATTTTATCTAAATTGCTCATTTCTGAAAGAATGATGAAACCATCTTAGTTTGAATCCAAAATATTGAAAGCATCATAATTTGAGATCTTTTTGTCATGAAGAGCTTTTCTAATTATTCCATTCAAATTATCAATTTGCTTTTCAGTTAATTTTATCTTTCTTTAAGGATTGCCATTAAACTAAGAACTGTTGTTACCCAAAAATTCATCTTCATCATAATCATCATAGTGAACTCCAAAGTTATTATCTTCTTTTTTTTTTATTTTTAATGACTCAGGAAGGTTCTCTGTTTCAATGCCTTCTAATAAATTCTAATCTACTTCTAAACCCCCACTATTTTAATCATAAAATTTTTTATTAATTAAATTAAAAATTATTTTTTAAAATAAAATATTTATCAAAATTAAATCTTTTTTAATTTAATAAAATTTTAAGTTTTTATTTCATCTTTGAAAAGAATATTTAGTCTCTTTTTAATCTTTAAAAATATTTGTTTGATTGTTAAAAAAAGAAATAAAACATCGTGTAAAATAGAACTTACATTTAGATTGTTTATGGTTTCTACTGCTAGTTTAAACTAAAGTTTTTATATCTCTATATAAATGTTTCCAAATCAAACTTATCAATAAAACCATCTTTATCAATATCAATTATTTCTGAAAGATAATCAATAATATGAGGTTTTATATCAGGATTGACATACTTTTATTAATTTTAACAAAATCCAATTAAAATAAATAAATAAATATTTAAAATCTTTTATTTACCTTAAAAATTAATCTTGCAAATAAAGAAACTTTAATTTTAGATGTATCTTCATTATTTATATTTTCTTTTTAATAAAGGTTCTTTACAAAGCTAAAGTGATTCAGAGAATTCTACCTGTTTATAAATAAAATTTAAAGTTTATAAATGTAAAATTAATTTTATTTATTTAGTTACTCAATATAAGAATTAATTGATCTAGCCAATTTTTGCAAATTTTAAGAATCTTTTGAATTGAATGGTGGGAAGAATGTTGTTGATATTTCAATAGATTTAATAAAATCGTTATAGTTAAGAACTCCGTTTGATGATTCATATTTAAATAATCTATTTACATCGGTTTAATTTAAATCTATTTTGCACTTCTTTAAGACTAATTTAAAATTGGAAGCATCCACCTCTCCGCTTTTCTTTGGATCTTATTACTTTAAAAAAATGAAATGAATTTATTTTTGGTAAATAAAAACAATCAATTAGCTTGTCTTATTTTTTTTAAATTTAATTATTCATAAGACTACTAAAATCTTTTGGTTTAATTGATTGAATTAGAAAATTATTAATTAGTTACTATAAATTCTTGCATGAGATAAGGTACTCCTTCTTTCCTTAACTACAAATATTACTGAATTTTTCTTTTTGTTTGCTAGACCCAATTCAAATCTGAGTGTAAATCATCAAAGGTATTACTCAAAATTGTGGCTAGTTTAGATGACTCAATGAAGGGCTATCCATTTAACAGCAGTGAAATTATTTTAGGAAAATCTTGTTTCTTTATGGCTGGTTCCATGGATAAAAGAAAAGATTATACATCTTCTTTTTGAAGCTTTTTAGTAGGGTCAATCAGTAAATCTTTTAAATTTTTTTTCTAAAAATTAAGCTTTAGTTTTATCCATAAATCTTTAAGACTTCTTTGTATAGAAACTATGGGGTTTAAAAAATTTGATTAAAATAAAAAATTTTTTAAAACTATTTGTTTACCAATAGAATCATCTCTGCCTGTTATTTCCTGCTTGAAAATAGTATAGTCTACATAGCCATTATTTTACTTATCTAGCTTCATAAAGATAAACTCAAGCTCTGCAACTGGAATAGGACATCCTATCTTCTGCAAAAAGCTTATAAATTCATCTTTGTTTAACTTAATAACTTCTCCTTATTCATCTCTGGAAATAAAGTTAGGATGTTTTGCTTTTTTAATAGCAATTGTATCAAATATTTGCAAAGGAGTGAGGTTGCTCTATAACATCCAGTGCTACATTTTTTTTAAGGGTTACTATCCATTCAATAGTATTTAAGATTCGTTAGTAAAAGAAATACTGCAAGATTTTTAAGAAGGTATTCTACTCTTTTCATTCAGAGATTTTTATTATTTAACTGATTCATTTAACTTGAAATCATAATTTTTTCCAAGCCAATCTATTGCACTTCCATCTATTGTTTGAGACTATATGCTATTGAACTGTTATGATTCTTAATCTAACTACTTGAGCTTATCAGCAGTAAGATATCTCTATCTCTTTTATATTTATTCATCTAAAGGTCTTTTAACAATACCCTAATTAATATTTTTTTTAATGCTAAATATTATTTAGAAATCTAATTTCAATTTATAATCAATTTTTTAATTTTGCTAAGTTAAGAAATAATTTCATGACAAATAAATACCTTGCATTCTCTTTTCAGACTTTCGTAAAAGGAAACATTGACTAAACCTTTTTTATATTAA
Source organism: Tetrahymena malaccensis 436 (assembly GCA_000231845.2). NCBI lineage: Eukaryota > Ciliophora > Oligohymenophorea > Hymenostomatida > Tetrahymenidae > Tetrahymena > Tetrahymena malaccensis. Next base: position 222,675 of record JH719969.1, read on the forward strand.
AAAGTTCCTATTGCTGGAATGATCATTTATACAAATCCATCCTAAATTTTTATTAATTATTTCATAAAAAATAAATTAAATATTTTGATCAGTAAAAAATAAAAGTTTCTCTAAATATTTTTAAAGGGAAAACTTAAAATATGTTTGTTTGATATAAAGTTAGTTCTACCTTTTTAGCAGCAATAGATATTTATCTGAAAACTCTTTCCAATGACAATCTTACATTTTCTTTAGAGCAATTTGCTGATTCTGATATTTCTAACTAATTTATCTAAATCATTTGTATATTTCCGCATAAACCTTGGAGATTAATTGGACGAACCCCCTAATCAGTCTAAATACCACTTTGTATAGGAATACCGTTTAAAAAATCTTTTTAAACAATAAAGACAGGCTCTCTCAATTGCTTATCTCTGATATCAGGATTAGTTACTCCCTTTTTTATTAAAAATATGTTAAATGATATTTAAATAGCTTTAAAACTGAAAAAATTCATCTAATCAATGCATTTTAAAAATAAAAATTCTATTATTACTGGTAAAGTTACATCAGGATTTGTAAAAGTAAAAACACCAAAGTGAGGAATTTTAACTGAACGCCCACTCCTCAACTGCTTGGAAATATATAAACCTATTTAAGAACATAATAATTAGGATTATTTAAAAAATATATGAAATACCGAATGATCCCCAAACACTATTGACTGTTTCATCTGTGAGAAGACCTTGCAAACTATATATTCTATTTATTATATTAGATGACAATCAAAAACCGATTGCTATAAAAAATAAACTCACTTTGTTCCGCTTTTATATGAAACTTCATCTAAAATCTTTTAAGATTGCTACGAAGCTCTAGAATTATCAGATTTCCTGCTTAATATGTCAGCCATTTTTTAACCTATCCTACTTAGAATTTTTTATAGGACTTATTTCCTTAATTCTTAACTTAATTTCTATTTAATAAATTTTTTATTACTTATTATCAATACGAGTTTATTATATTTAGGTAAAATAAAACCCTTTCAAGATAAGTGATTTTAATCGAAGTAAATGAAAAAAAATAAGCACTTTAGGTGATTTATTTTATAATAATATATTGGAACTGTTTTAAGTCATTAGTAGAATAAAAATTATAAATTTTATTTAATAGTAATTGATGCTCCCATGAATATTAATTATTTCATAATTCATATGTGACTTAATTTTTATAATTATTATTTAATATAGATTATGTTATATATAACATTTATTTATTTTCTAATTTAAAACAGTAATCTCTCGCTCGTAGCATACTATTTTAATTTATATTCAATACTAAGTTATAACGTTATTGGTTAAGCTCTCAAATATTTTAAAATTGTTTCATCGTATAACTAAAGTACATCTTTTTATTGTATTGTAATATAAAAAAACATACATTTAATAAGACTAAAAGTATTTCCTAAAAAATTATTTCAATTCTTTTATTTACCAAATTATGCTCAATAAATAATTTTTTTGCTATGTGAAAATTGAAATTTTAGTTCTTACGACAATTTCTATTAATAAATTTTATTTAAATTATAAATATGTATTTGAATGAGTTATTAATTGTTGATTAAATGATAGAATATTTTGTAAACGTTAGAATACCAAATTGAAAAAAATAAAAAATGGATAATTTAAAAAAAATAAATTCTAGTTTAAAATGAGATATTTTAAAATTTAACTTGAGGAAAAAATAAAAATATTTATATACTTGAGAGAGAAAAATCTATTGAAGGAATCTCTTAGAAAAAAAAAGAAAGGACAAGTGAATAGATAAAATCCAAAAACAAATAAATAAATAAAGAGAAAGATAGATATAGCTAAATTCACATCTTCTTCTTTTAGAATAAAATAGGATTTTTAAAAAGTAGAATCACCTCAAATTTGAAATAGATTTAGACTCAATATAAATAAAGGGAAAAAATGCTCAAGTTATTATAATTAAGCAAGGGTTTTTTAGGTACTTAGTAGTTATTGCAACCAGTTTAACTATCTTCTCTTCTTCACTGCACATTCAGTAAATGGTCAAAACCATAAAAATAACACAGACAAAAGGAAAGACGTACTGGTGTTGCCATTTCCGATGAAAAGGCTGCCAAGCTTTCATAATCTGAAAGTGAAGTCGAAGCTAAGAAGGCTCGTTTATAATAAATTTAGAAAAAGACAATTCAAACAGATAAACCATTAAAAACTTAATCTTTTGAACATGATTAAAGTGTTACAGATGACAAATTATTCAAAATGTTATAAGATTATACCTTTAAATTTGAAGGAAAAAAGCTCAATCCAGTTAAGTCTGATTAAAAGGCTATTTAAGCTTAGAAAGTTATTTATTCTGATCCTACTCAAGTTCCTGCTCGTGCTACTCCCTCTTTAAAAAATAAAGTTGGTATGGTTTCATCAACATTTTGATAATTGTATCTCTACTATTGTATATTATTAAATTGAGAATATACTCAATTTAATTACCCTAAAGTAGCAAAATAATTTAAACAAAAAATTAAAATATATTTTTTAATTTTTTTGGCTTGCATAATTAAATGTTTTATTATTTTTTCAACGAGTAGTAGATCTAAAAAATGTTAATTATCTTATAATTCTTACATTTTTTAAATAATAAAGAAATCACTCACTTTAACTGCGAAGAAATAGTCAACAAGAAATTCGAAGGTTAAATTAAGCCAATTGAACCTACTATAACTTCTAAAAGAACTGGTATCCTTGGATATAAATTAGGTATGACATCTATTTGGGACAAGTGGGGTAAGTTACATGCTCTCACTGTTATTCAAATTGATCGTTGCCAAGTTGTTTAAGTAAAGACTGAAGAAAAAGATGGAGTTAATGCTCTTTAATTAGGTAAAAAATAAATAGATAGATAAATAAATATTTATGTTATATATTTTTACTTAAAACATTTTATAAAATAATTCATTAACTTAAAAGGTGTTGGTGAAAAGAGTCTTAAGAGAATTAATAAGCCCACAATTGGTCATTTAATGAAAAACGATATTCCTCCTAAGAGACACTTAAAGGAATTCAGAGTATCTCCTGTAATTAATTAATTATTTATCTTTTATTTTATTTTTAAGTATAATAAATCACATTAATAAAGGACTGCATTTTACCTGCTGGTTACATGTTAAGTGCCCGTCACTTTGTCCCTGGTTAATACGTTGATATATAAGGTATCTCAGTTGGTAAAGGTTTTGCTGGTACTGTCAAGAGATGGAATTTTAAAATGTAAGATGCAACTCACGGTAACTCTCTTTCTCATAGAGCACCTGGTTCTACTGGTTAACGTCAAGATCCTGGTAGAGTATTTAAAAATAAAAAGATGGCTGGTCACATGGGTTGTGAAAAAGTTACTATTTAGGGTTTACAAGTAAATAAATTCTTAACTTAAACTTGATCAATAAATTATAAAAATTAAAAAGGTTTACAAAATTGATGTTGAAAGAAGTTTAGTTTATATTAGAGGACACGTTCCTGGAAAAGCTGGATCTCTTGTATAAATGAGAGATGCTTTTAAAAAGCAAGTCCAAAATGAATAATTCTTAAATTTCCCTACATTTGTTGCTGGTAGCAATGACAAACTTGCTACTGTTTTAGTTATGGAAGCTTCCAAATCTGATCCTAATGAAGAATACATTCACGATAATGATGTCGTTGATTGAAAAATTTTCAAAACTGCTTTTTTTATTTAATCAATAAATGAAATGTTAGCAACTTAGCAGCATGTTAAGTTGAACTGCATCAAATCTAATCAAAAAGATCGATCATATATTTAAACATTATTTATGATATTTGTATTAAAAATTTATCTATATATTTTCATTTAGTTTTTTTATTTTCTATTCTAGCATTATCAATCAACTTTTTGTTTATTTCATTTCTATCATATTTAATCAATAAGTAAGTAGATTAGCTATTTTAAATTTGTATCAAATCAATTAAATAACCAACTTATTATTAAGTCAATTTTCAAAATTTAGGGTTCAATTAATTTAAAATCCAAAAGCATTTAGCTTAGCTGCTTACATATGTTTATGCAAATTTGTTACATTCTAAATGCATTACCTAAATGTTATAAATCTTTGGTTTCTTAAATTTAAATAATCATTCCATGCCTTTTAGAAGTAAAATACTATTGAAAATTTTTAATTAAATTTAATTTAAATCTAACATTTCACAATTTAACATTTAATGTTTGAAAAAATTGGTTTAGACTTTTTATGAAAAATAAAAAACACATTAATTAATTAATTTAATAAATTAATTGATTAGTTAGTTAGTTAATTAATACATCATTTATATGTAAAATGCAGTCATTTTATCTGAAAAAAATATAAAAATTTAGTTAGTTTAATAAACTATCTCACTTTGCAAGTGCTGGTTTTTAATCGTCCATTCTAATTAATTCCTCTGCTTGTCTTCTCATTGATTTATTTTCCATAACTACACTAATTCTATTTTCAACTTCTTTTTGCTTTTATAATTCTTTCTCTTTTTATTACTTTATGACTCTCATTTGTTCAAGAACTTTCTTATTTTCTTCAATCCTCTTCTTCTCTTCTTCAACGAATTTAAGCATATCTTGCTTCTTACATTTAATGAATCTGTATAAGACTCTAATTTCTTATGTATGTAACAATAAGGGATCATCAGCTATTTCAGGCTCTAAATAGAAGTAAATAGGTAGTTGAAGCTCCTCACGAGGATTCAACAATTATTGATTAAAGCAAAAGCACTAGATTTTACTAAAGTAAAGAGAAGCATCTTCTGGAAAGATATTGTAAGTAGCAAATCCTTTTTATCAAAAATTAATTTACAATATCAATTTTATGTCAAAGCAAATATAACTCAGTAAGTTTAAAAAAGAAAATTCTATTTTAAAATAAATCAAGTGGGTTGAATTTAATGCAACTATTTATTAGTATGCTAATGTTATTTAAGTGGGATTGGGATTTACAAATCATTATAATTAATTTATTATACCAATAACTGGATCAGGTTCTTTATTGTGAGCTCTATAGAAGACGAGAGCAGTTTCACCTGCATTTACAATAACTTCATCTTAAACAGGCTCGAATTCCCAGTCTACTTCTGGATCAGCTTCTGCTTTAAATACAACTCTGTATTTCTTATGGATGTGTACTGTGATTTTTTAATTATTTGGAGTATTATTTATGTGAATTAATTAATCATTTTATAATAAAATGGGTGTTATATGAAAATTGAATAACTATACACTATTTATCTTTCATAGAGTAATCCTTTTGCTCAAAATTTCCTGATAAGCCTACATGTTCGCAAAATAACTTATAAAAGGGAACCATTGCATAACACAATCCAAAAACGAAGGCATAAAGACCGAAATTGTAGTAGGTATGTAGTTTTCTTTCATCTTTGAATTAGGTAGAGTCATTCCAAGGTTTTGAAGGTTTTTTGTAGAATTTACTAAAGTTAAATAGTTACTAGTTTTTGCTTAAACTACGAAAACCATTTTTTTAGATATTATTTATAGGTACAGCAATAAAAGCTTTGAAGACGTTCATTTTTAAGCTTGGTAGTTTATTTAATAAAATTAAAGTAGCACTTAAAAATTTCTTTTTATAGAAGTTTATAGTATTAAATATTCTTTTTATAAATTAATTAATTTTGTTAAATGATTGAATGTTTAAAGTTATTAAAATTCAATTTAACAAATCCTATAGAGTTCGATGTGTTTTATTTGTTTGTTTGTTATTGCAAGATAATTAGGAAACCTAAGCCAATAAATATTATACTGCTTGCAAGTACTATTTTTATTAAATTTTAATTTATTTTCAAAATACATTTCCCTATTTGCATTAAATCATTAAAATTTAATAAATTTCTACTTTTTTCAAGTATTTATTTAGAAGAGATCCAATCAAATCCAATTCAATCACTATGCATATGTCTTAACTCCTTAAAATTTATTTCTTTTTTATGTTTCTAAACTTTGTTTTTTATTTAAAATTAAGTATTTAATTTGATAAAAGCAGTATTTTCACCAAAGCATACTCTTTATTATTTAACTAAAATTATATTTTATTTAAATTAAATGTTTTTCTAGACCTTTCTCATTTATTTGTTTGTTTTTGATTGTTAGTTGATTTTTAAATAAACTGTTATAAATAATCATTATAAAAATAAATAAATTACCTTTGAATTTTGAAGTATTTAATTCGTAATAATTAGAATAATTTTAATACCTTAATTATTCATAAGCTATTAAATAATCAAATTGTTAACAATTTTTTACATAATTAAATTAAATTAATAATTTGTCAGAAAAAGAAAAATAAAATATTGGTAAATAAATGAAGAAAATGTTTACAATTTTGTTACTGCTTTGTATTGCAAGCAGTTCTTTAGCATTTAAGAGCAATACCGAAGAATGGGAGTTAATCTTTGAAGATGATTTTAATGGTAATACTATTGATCAAAACAAATGGACTGCAAAAGATAACTGGCCTCACACTGATGTAGAGTTACAGCTTTACATTAAGGAAGATGCATATCAAGAGAATGGAAATTTAGTTATAAGAACTTAATTCAATCCTACTTATTACTCTCCATCAAATAAGACTTATAATTACACTTCTGGTTGGATAGATACATCTTTTAAGTTTAACTTTACTCATGGTAGACTTGAATCTAGACTACTTCTTCCTAAAACTGGTATTAGAGATAATATTTGGCCTGCTTTTTGGACTAAGGGAAATACTGAATCAGCTGACTGGCCTCATTATGGTGAGATAGATGTTATGGAAATGGATAGCTGGAATGATGATTGGACTCCTTATATTTGGGGTACATATCATTGGGGTCCAAGAAGAAATGACCTTTGCTAAGGTTGCGGCACAATTTATCCTGACAAAAACTTCAATCTAACAGAATGGCACACTTATTCAGTTGAATGGGATGAAAAAAAGATAGACTGGTTTGTCGATGGTGTCAAATACAGGACAACTTACGAAAACCAATTGTTTTGCAAAGGATGCAAAGGCATAGTAAAATTACCTACCCATCCTTAATTTATAATTTTCAATACTGCTGTTGACCACTTCGCTCCTCCTAATCCTGCTGATTACCCTAAGTATATGTACGTAGATTACGTCAAATTGTATCAAAAGAAAGGATCTAAGTCTAGTTTTTGAAAAGAAAAACACAAATTCTTATCAAGTATGATTTGAGTTACAATCAAGTATCTTTAATTTACTTAAATTAATTTGGTGGTTGTTGATTAAGTGTATTTGCTAAATTGCGAAATAATCAAAACAAAAAAATATAATACAAGTAAATTTTAATTATAAATTAGTGCAAAATGACGCACGCACATCTGTATTTTTATTTGAGTTATAAATAATAAAAGAATTTTTTTATGTAATCTAAAATTATTGCTTCTTTTATTTTACAGCATGAATTCTACTTCACAATTATGAATCGGATTATCAATATTTAAAGATAAAAATTAGTTAAAAGGTTAAAAAAACAATTTAATTCATTTTTGATTAATTATCCTAAATTTTAATTGGAAGGAATTCAGAGAATTTTTAAATTATTTTAAATAAAAAACTTTAAGTGAATTAATTTAATTTTAAAAAGAGAAGAATTTTTTGTTTGAGTATATATGAATTAATTTTGTTAAAAAATTGATATCTTTCACTTTTTTTTTAATTATTTTATTTTAAAATTTAATCACAAAAAACAAAAAATATTTGTCTGAAGGTAGCTAAGACAAAACAAAAAAATGGACGAAAAAGTTGAGAAACTAACCAAATATATCATAAATATGATACAAAAATATAAATAAAGCATCCTAATCCGTACAAATTATTAGTAAATAAAATGGAATTTTAGAATAATATTTAATTTTTAAAAGGAGTATATTAAAATTTTTTGATATTTATTTTGTTTCACAGATTACTAAAATATAATTTAAGTTTAATTTCCCTATAATATATATGTGTGTATAGTAATTATCAAATTTTATAAATATTATTTAGTTAGTTACTTAATTACAAATAGAGAAATTAATTATACAACAATAATTATTACTCAATTAATTAATGATATTCATTTTAATAATTATTGCAAAATTTTTAATTTTTAATATTTATTTTTTATTGGTTATTTATTTATTTATTTGGTTTGGCGGAATTATGAATTTACTTGATAGTAAAAATATTATTGATTGACTGAAATTATATGTTTCACTCAAGAATTCGCATTTAAACTTTGATTTTGAAATAAAATGTGGTAAAATATTCAAAATGAATGATCTACATTTTTAAACTGATTGCTTCTTATTTATTATGCTATGTAATTAATTTTTTTAGGAGAGCATATTATATTTTCTCTCTCATATGATGAGTTGATTCTTATTGCAGCACATTTCTTTAAGTATTATTCTTTTTAAATCATATAATCTTAGTAGTTATTTCTATTGTTATATTCTTCCTAAAGCTACTTATCTCCTTTAGCTATTTTTTCTTTTTAAATTTGATAAAATGTCTGCATTGTTTTGTTTGCTTTATCTAAATTAGTTCTGGATATCTGTTATTTTAATTCTTCAAGTCTTTTCTTTCTTTAAGCTTCACTAGTCGACATCCTTGTTTAAAGAAGCTTTTTTGCCTCTTGTTTTACTTAATTCTCTTAGTTTTCAATGGTTTGCATCCTCTCTTCAATTTCTTTTTATTTCTTTTCAAACTCTCTGTTTATCTCATCAATATTTTAGCATCTCTGCTTTTAAAGTTATTTTAAAAATTTAGCACTTTTGCTATATTTGCTGGCAATTTCTCCTGCTATCTATTCTTGAAGCTATTTTTAGTATTCATACTACTTCAAAAGCACTTATGCTTTTTATTCATTTTAAGCTTTATTCTTTTCTTAAACTGCTTGCATCATGCTCTCTCTTTTTTAATTTTTTATTTCAATACTTTCATCGATTCTTTGAACGTCTTCTAACTTTTATTTCATTTCTTCATCAGCATTAATGGCGCTTTATTCTCTCATTATTTGCAGCTTTAATTATGCTTATTTGTCTCTTTCGAAGGACATAAGCTACTTAATTTCTTCTTTCTTTTACTTAATATTTAGAAAATGTTCATCTTCTTGTTATATTTTTTGTATAATTTAAAATCGGCGATTGATGTCTTCTTCTTTCTGCATTAAATGAAAATTTTTCTTCTCTTCAATATAGTTATTTCTCTCTTTAATCTTTTATAGTTTATTTTGTATGTCTTCTTGCTTTCTCTAGTTACTTAAAAGTTTTTTTTTCTTTATTGTAACTTACAAATTAGACTGTTCCTCTTCGTACTTTAGTGCTTCATGTATTCTTAAGTTAGTTAATCTTTCTTCTACCATTAGCTTTTTTTAAATTTTCTTCTTGAAATCATCTTTGTTATATCTTGACTTTTGGGTTAAATTGAGTAAAGGTTTTTAATTTGACTGAGTAAGATCTTTGTTATTTTAGCTCATCTCACTTTTCTCGTTCAGTGAACCATCTAGCTCTACTATTTTTTCACCTAAATTTTCTCCATTTTCTTTATTAATTTAAGAAGCATCTTTTGACTAATTTAAAGTATTTGAAATAAACAAAGAATTTCTAGATGTTTGATTGGCTTCTTATTATTTAAGTTGCTTCGTTACATTTAGTTCATTATTAAACAGTTGTTTTTATGGTGAATATGATTAAGCTGGCGACTTAATATTTTTAAAATTTGGATCGCTATTCTTAAGCTTTTTGGAGGAATCCATATTTTGGCTATTATCTAATTACGGATGACTACTTTATAACTTCATATCCTCTATAAAATGGCTACCTTCACTATTCATTACAAGACTATTTATATAATCTGATTTATTTACATCTGATTATTATATTTTTCTAACCCTGCCTCTAGAAGAGCCTCCTCCTTTCTCTATATCGAACTCGCGATAATATTTTGAATGGGTGAAATTCTGATAGAATTTCTCTATTTTATTTTAAGCGGATGCCTTATTTTTTTATTTCTTTTATTCTTAAATAATCCTGTCTCTCTCTTAAATGATAGATTCTATTTTGTAAAACCACTCATTTAGAGCTGTTAAGTACCTTCTCATTTACATTTTAGTAGACTCTTAAATATTATAAAAATCACTAACTTAAATCCAGTTTTTCATCTCTTCAACTCTTAAATCTAAATTTTTAATTGCCTCTAGAATGATAGGATCATCCAAATTAAGCACTTATTATGGTGAGAATCTGCTTAATTGTTATAATATCCATTCTGATTTATTTTTTCTATAAACATTTTAAGAAACTAAATTGTTGGTTTATTTAATTTATTTGTTAGTCATTCTAAGCTCTGCTTAATCTCTCATCAGCATGTATTATTAAAGCTTTTAGGTAGGAGATTAACTTTTAGTTATAATCTTAGATTCTGTTTCTGTTTATTTGTAAGATGTATTCTACTAGACTTATGCAAAAGTAGAATTATCTGTGATAGAATCTACTTTATTGAGTTGAGATATAGCTAAACCTTTGCTCATTTACAAATTTTAAAATTAAGATTGATTAATCTTTTCTGATTTTCTATCTTCGTATTTATTCATTGACTATCCTAAATTTAATCCTCCATCTTTATTTTGGTTTTAAGGTGAATTTGATCTTATTCTAAAATTGTTAAAAATGCGGATAGAATCTTTGACAGGTTTCTGCTCGTCTCCTTATTTTTCTTTAAAAAAATTTTGCGCAGCCTTGAGCAAGATGTAATTTTAATTGAGATTGTCAATCTCTTGTTTGGTATTATCAGAATTCAAATCTATTTTTTTTATTGCAGAGTCATTTTATTACTTTTCAATGATAGACTCATTGTTTTATTAGTTTTCTAATTTGATAACTTTAAGAATCATTTCAAGTATATTTGCACATATATTTTATATAATTAATTAATTTCTTTAATTTCTTTAAAAACTAAAAAAACAATGTGCACTTTTTATAAAATTAAAATATGAATTCTTCTAAAATAATTTTAAAGAAATTTTCAAAAAAAAATTAAAAATATTTTTTTAAACAAAAAATGATAATATGAAATATTGTTTTTTAGGTACGCGATTATTTTTATTAAGCTTCAACCACAACCGCTATTTAAAATATTTATTTAGAAATCAAATTACCTTTAATTTCTGAACTTATTTATGTTTCGTTAATAAAAAATTCAAAATTTTAATTATAAATATTATCAAACAAAAAAAAGATTACTGGATGAGCACAACTGCTAATAATTATAATAACTTAAATAATAAAAATTATGCCGCGCTTTATAGTTTAGCGGCAAATGCTTTAAACTAGACTAAAAATGAAAATAATCAAAAAACTGTAAATTAATAGGAGCATGCTAGCTCTCCATAGCTCATAGATTTAAACATAACACCATATATTCCTAAAATAATAAACTAGCAAACATATTAAGAATCTTTAAATATTGGTTTGGAACAATTAAAAAGTTAAGATAGCTAAAAGCAACATAAAAGAGTCAACACATTTGATGGGAAATCAAATAATTAGATTTAAGAATAGAAGTATAATTACGATTATGTGAATATGATAAGCAACCCTAATCAACAAAATCTCTTAAATCCAATCAAAAGCAATCAATAATATTTATAATTAGAAAATAATTATCAAAATTATAATCTTCCAGAAACTATATAAAGTAGCAGGACTCCAGCTTTTGTTTTTTCAAACTCAAGTTTAACTTCTCCTTAGCAAGGTTTTGGAGAGATAGTTAATGTTTAAAAAAATGCTTAATAATTTTAATCACCTTTAGAAGTTGTAGAAGATTCACAAATTAATAAAAATCAAATCAATTACAAATCAAATAAATAGGATTTGAACTTGAGTGTAAAAAATATATTTATTAAAAATTTAAATAGCAAATTTATATTTAATATTTAGGAATTAAAGCCATAGAATTTGAATGATCAACTCAGTAAATAGGATCTTTAATATATAAATATTAAATCGCCTTAAGATAGCACACAAAACATAGTTCAATAAAATAATAACTCTTTATAGTCGATACCTAACTCATATTATTTTAATTCCTAAGCCACCACAAAAAATTATTCTACTCCTAAAGAATAAAGTTAGCACATCCACTTCACTCCTCAGCAGGAAATATAAAGTATCCTCAAGTATAGTGAACCTTAAATCAACAACAGTAGGTAATAATTAGTTTTGTAATAAGCGAATTTTAATTATAAATACTAAAAGGGTTGGATAGAATTATGTTTAGAGCTGCACTAACAGTCCAACGACTTAAAAGAAATATACTTAATCTTACAAGAGGCAAGAAAAGCCAATTAAGTCATTGAATGTTTCTCACCATAATTTAGAAGATTTTTAACAACAATAATAAGAAGTTTTAAATGAACAACAAAGATAGTTAAATCAACAAATTAAAAAAATTTAATCACTTTAAAACTCTTTTGTTTAATTTAATGAAAATTAGAATGACAATTCTAATTAATCAATATAATAAACATCTAGAATTATTTTTAATAACCAATTAAATCAGCTGCAAAATTCTTACAGAAAAGATGATTTTCTAGGAAATTTATAAAGCAATGAAGTAACTTAAATTTTTTTTACTATCTGCTTAATTATAATAAATTCAATTTAATTTTAGGGTAATTTTGATATTGAGGCAAATATTTAACAAATGAACGACATTTGGGCTAAGATATAAGTTGCTGTTAAGACAAAGATTATATAGCAAGTAAATTTGATATTTTAAATTCAACTTTAAAAATCTTTATATTTATAAGAGATAAGCATAGACAGAAGATACTAAAATTATAGATTAACTGAGGTAAATTTGCTAAATTTTATTCTTATTTTATATTGACACATAATAAAATATAAAAGCATAGCAAAGTAACAGCTTTAAATATATGAAAAAGAACTTAAATTTAAAGAGTAATAGACTGAAAAATACTAAAGAGAAAATGAGCAATTAAAACTATAAATAAAAAATTTGACTGACAAAATATCTTACTTAAGTGAGAATGTTAATGGATTCTAATCAGAATAATTACAAATTATAAAATCGTTATAAAACAAATTGATAGAAAAAGAAAACTTTATTGTAAATCTTCAGCTTTAATAAAAGAAGAAGTAAAAAATAGAATTGAATACATCAAGATCTGAAAGAGATAATGAAATTTTGCATTTGAAGCAGCTACTAGTATAGAAAACAGATGTAATTACAGATTTAAAAATAAAAAACTAAATGCTTAAAGAAGAAATAGTACAGATAGGATAAACTCAAGTATAAAAAGAAAATTCCTATCCAGAGCAAGGTCAAATTAACTAAAAAAAAAAGTAAATTATTTAAATTGCTAAAATTTAGTTTATTTTTTATTAAAATAAACAGAGAATATAGTCTTCTAAAGCAAAAGGTGAATCTTTTAGAAGAGGATATTAAAAGATTTAATGATGAAATTAATTTAAAATGAAAATATTGATTTATTTATTAAATATGTCTTTCTATTTAGATCATTTATTTTACTTATCTTAGGTTATTTTTTAAAAAAATGATTTACAATTTAGGTGTTAAATTTGAATCTAAAACTAGATTTCTTTTTTCTAATGTATGCTACTTAACAAATTAGTCTGATTTATAAATATATTAATTTTAATTATAAATACATGAACTCTTCATTTTCACAAAGTATATTATTAAATTTTTTAAAATATTAAGAATAAAGAAGATTTATTATGATAAAATAAATTATTCTTCTAATTAAAAATAAAACGTTTAGAGTCTCTCTTTGCAAAAATGAAACACTTTATTAATATTTTTATAAATTAAAATTACTAAAAAATATAAATATAATCATTAACAATATCACAAAAAATTTCAAATCGACTGTTAATACATTGTTTCTTAAATTTTATAATAAGTTAAAATTCTATTTTTATTAAAACTAATTAGTAATTATTGAATTTTAAAAAGTGAAAATTTATAGTTCTTTTTTAACTCTATATCTACTAAATTTTCTAAAAATAAAGTAATATTTTTTATTAATTTTAAAGAAATATTAATGATTAGGTTAGTTATAGTGTTTAGGCTAAAATTTTTATTTCATTTTATATAATTATTTTGAAAGAAAGTTGACTGATTGGCTTAATGTTTATATAACCATTTATAAATTACATTAAAAAAAATCAAAAATATTTTTAAAATTTTATTAGAATTTATTAAATTATTTTCTTTAACACTTATTTTAATTAATAAATAAACAACACAAATCAAAGACTTGGATTTAAAAGCTTGCGGACTTGAGGTGAAAGTAAAGTAAAGTTAGGGAATGTTAATACTGCTCCTCCATCAACAATAAGGGTTTATCCAGAAATATAACTTGCTGCATCTGAAGCTAAGAACATAGCACATTCAGCAATATCGCTTTTCTTACCTAATCTATTTAAAGGAATAGTTTCCTTCATTGATATACTTAAGCCTCCTTCAGGAGTTAACTTTTCAAAACCTGCAGTACCATCAATTGCACCTGGGGCTATACCATTAACACGGATACCTTAACTACCTAATTCTACAGCTAAATGTCTAGTTATAGCATCGATAGCAGCCTTAGCAGCACCAGCGTGTGTTTATCTAGCATTTTAAAATAAATTAGTTAAAATAAATAAGATAGTTTTTGTTTAAATTTTAAATATAAAAAATTCATTAATATTATTTATTTGTCAAAGCTGTAAATAAATAAATATTCTTACAAAGCTACACCACATACTTAAAGTGTAGAGCTTATGTTAATAATACTTCCACCTCTTCCTTTTAAGCATTTTGCATGAACTACTTTAGTAACAAGGAAAGTTCCTTACAAATCAATCTCAATAACGGTTTTGAAGGCATTTGCACTCATATTTTCGAATGGGACTAAGAAATTTCCTGCAGCTCCATTAATGAGGACATCTATTTTACCAACTTTTTCAATAAAATAATCAACAGCTTTTTCAATATCTTCTAACTTTCTAACATCACATGTAGTTCCATAAATTTCTGAAGATCCTGATTCTTTTTTTAAACTCTCAATAGCTGCTTAAATGTTTGGAAGTTTTCTGCTCATGATGCAAACTCTTGCTCCATACTTTAAAAAGCCTAAAGCTATTCCATAGCAAATACCAGTAGCTCCACCTGTGATTAATACGATCTTTCCTTTTAAAAATCCTGGCTTAAAAGTAGTTTCCATATCTTTTTATTTATTTATTTTTGTAATTATAAAATTTTGTTTCTACTATTTATCTATTTGTTAATTAATTAAATGATTTATTTATTTTAATTATTGATTTAATGCTACTTTCGAGTTAGCTTTTATATTATAAAGAATAGGAATTTAATAATTGAAATAGTGATATATATATTTATGACGATACTATCGCACTTTTAATTGCGAAACTTATGTCATCACAAATTAGTTAATGGTATGTTACTAAAAAAGGAAGATTCTAATTGAAAAAAGAAAAAGAATAGAATTGAAACAAAAGCATTTAAAAGATTAAATTTATCTCATAAAATACTATCAGCTAATATTTTTTATTTACTAAATTTATTTACTCGAAAGTTAAATTTTACTAAATAATTAAAATACTTAATATCCAATTCAACTATTCTAAAAATAATTAATTAAGAATTGATAAGAAAAACAATATTCAAATTTAAAAGCTTTATTCAGCTACAGAACAAGTTAATTCATTTCTTATATAATTTACTGTAAATTCTACATTTTTATTAAAATCAACATATTTTTAAGAGATTACAAATTTTATTTTTATATTTATAAAAATTATTACTTCATATTTTCAAAATTAGATTTATTATTAATGATAAATTATGGTATTTAAATTAAAAAATTTGTTATTTGCTGAAAATTAACATTATTTTCAATATTTGACTATCAGTTTTTAGCATTATCAAAATTTAATTTTATTTATTTTTTGATATTTATCAATTTTTATATGTTTTGAGAACTAATAAAAGTATTCAATTAAATTTATTATTAATTTTATTTACAATTTTACATACTCTCTATTCATAAAACTAAGATATTTAAAAATTATTAGTATCTTTTAACGGATGCTTTAAGTTTTACTTAACATTTGAAATTTATTAATATGAGTTCCAAGACTTATTATTCAAATTCTATTAAGACATTTATTAAAGCATTCTTTTTGTTTAATTTTCTTTATCCTCTTCACTTTACTCTTTAGTATGGCTTTTAATTGGTGTTTTTATTTATTATCTATTTTATTTTTGTTTTTGATTAGTTTCATTGGCTTTTTAAAAATATTTTCTGTTTTAAGAAGACCTCAATGAATCTAGTTTTTGTTAAGTAAAAGATTTTATATTTGGAGATAAATCCTTTTGGCCATTATTTATTAGATTTTATTAACATTAACTTTACCTACCTCTCTACTTTACTAATTAAACACTATTTTATATTTAATCTGTAATACCAATACCGCTAGCTTTTGATTTTTAATTGGCTTAATTAGATTAAAATTTTTATTGTTTATTTATTTCTAGCTACTGAACTTAGTTCTACTACAATATTGATGAGTACCTTTTCTTGCAAAAAAGGCTATCTTGAAGCATTTATGAATCAAGATTTTAGAAAGATTCTTACTAATTATTTTAGATCATATCAATTCCTTAAAGATTGAAATGTTATGGCTGCTCGTATCTACATTAATCGTTTCCTGATTAGTTTTCATTCAAGCTTTATGGTATTTATATTATATATCCATGATCTAATTAGCTGTTCACTTTAATTTACTAATTTAATTTTCTAAATATTTTAAAATAATTTTACAATTTTTTGAACATAGATTGATCTTTGTCATATAAATCTAATTTGTTGAGAGTTAAGCAGGAATTTAGCATGCTTGTTCAGGATAAAACTAAAAGTTTTAATGAAATTATAATCTTGGACTGATTGGATCTTTAATGCAATCCCTATTAAAACTAGGAGTCTGCTCATTTAGATTAGTGAACTCAAAACATCTTTGAGTATCTATTCTTGGAGACTGCAAAGTAAATTATGAAGAATTGTTGAAAGCGGCTTCTAAAATTGATTAACTAGATAGGTTCATTTTGGACAATATTAATTACAGTTTTTAAAATTATTAATTATATTTCTGTGAATGACTTTTGATTTATTAAATAATTAATTGGTAATAAAATTTACTTTTAAAATATTAAATGTTAGTTGAGAGTAATATATAAATAAATAATTAGAAAGATAAATAACTAATTTTAATAATTTGTAAAGATATAATTAAGTAAAAATACATACACGCAAACAAATTACACTTTCAATCATTTAGAGTCGGTTAAATTTTAATTTAACCTTTTGTTAATTAAATAAAAACTATTAAAAATTTGCAATAATAAAATTAAATAAAAATACATGCAAATTCATTACATTTTTAATAGTTTATGGTAGGTTTAATATAAATTTAACCCTTTACTTATTAATTAATTAATTAGTTTTAAGCACATCCTTTAAGATATGCGCATTCCAAAAATTTATTTTTTTCAATCAGCTTTCTTTTACCTTATATTTTATATGTTAAAGTTAACTTTACTGACAGTTACTTATCCAGAGTTATCCTTTTTGAAACCTTTAATAATTCTATCAACAGCCACTTAATTTCTTTTATTTATAATTAGAGCTTTTTCTGGCACATCTGGTACTAGCAAGCTGATGAAATATTTGATACTTAAAAACAAGATAAGTAGAGAAACGAAAGATATTAATGGTTCATTTCCTGTCAAGTAATCTCTATATTTTGAAGTATAAATTATGAGACCTATTTTTTTAAAAATCGATGCAAATTAATTTTTTTAAGTTAATCCTTACCTGCATTTCCAAAAGTTGCAATGAAGCTAATTGCTTCAAGGATGACCAACCAAGTACCTATTTTTTTATTGAAAATTTAAAAAAATTGTTGAATTTAATCTATAGAATACCAATGTTTGAAGCACCCTTTGGTATAGGTCTTTAGTATAAGTAAATCAGTTTTATTTTATCTACTTGCAACTAAATGATATTATTTCCAAATGCTATAGCATAAGTAGGGGGGAATGAAAGCCCAAATAATGTTAAGAAACTAAATTTAACTATAAGTTGTAAGTAATCTTGTACTGTTCCATCTAGATCATCATTAGTAATGTAAGGATTTAATAGAGACTAATCCTCTATTTCTTTATCAATTTTAGTAAAAGGATGAATTTCTCCTCGAGATAATAATTATTTTTTAAGTAACTTCATAGCATTTTATGTGGCAAAGGGTATTACTACTTCAAGAACAGTTTTTATAATCATAGTTAAGAAAATGGTAATAATATTGGCCTACAAGACATTAAAGCAGTTTATTTCACCAGGAACTGTTTATTTAACTGTTTTTCCATTAACCACAGTAGTCTATACTACCTAAGAAGCACATAAATTTAAACTGCTAAATGGAGGAATGCTGTTAAAAAATGAGATCAGAATAAGCGAATTGAAAGTATTGAAAAATTGAAACAAAAATAGCTTGGCAATATAAGAGTTTTCGTAAGAAGATAAAATTTTATGATTTTCTATTTTATTCAAAAAGTTTGCAAAAACGTTATAAATTTGGGTGAAAACAACAATCTATAGAGAATTCATAACATTAGTTGCTAAGACTGCATTTGAACCTATGATCGGTGGGGGATTTGTTGTCCATTCTTATCTCAAATTAAATATGTTATACATAGTCAATACAACCAAGAATATGATAAAGAAACTTCCAACCATGCCAGCACTTTTATATTTTAAATAATTTTTCTTAATTTTTTTGGCTTTAAAAATTAATTTACAGCATAATCATTCTTCTTTTTACAGGTGAGAAATATTTTTCATTTATTTTATCGTTTTCTATTGACCTTTAGTAAACACCTATAAATTCAGGTCTTTCAGCTTCATCTTCTTCGAATTTTTGTTAACCAAATTCAATAGTAAATAAAATCTATTTTAAATTTTTTAATTAATTACTGTAAATTTGGTAAAAAATTATTTAATTTATTTTCTTAAATCAAGATAAATTTGATTTATTTTTATAAATTTTAAAAATTATTTTAAAATATGATTTTAAATTTAAAATTGATAGAATTTATCTTATATTTTGTGATCATTTATTTTATAATTTAAGAACAAAATAAGGTTTTACTTGTTAGCGTTTCCAAAACTCTACAAAAAGTGTTGACCAAAGAATTATAAAGGAGGCAAAAATAGTGTTTAGGTAAAATTCAACAATATCACTTATAATAATAACTTTTAAAATTTATATAATTATCCCTATGAAGGCTAGATATGATAAATGGAATGTAAAAAACTAGACAAACTTAAAATAGAGAGCCAATTTTTCACCAAAATAATCTCTTAAAGAATCAATTTGCACCTCCCAAGGTTTTTTAATGTCTAACTTATTTTCTTCAGCTACACATTCAGCATCAAAATCAGCTCCTTCAGCCTCGTCTTCTAATAATTTAAAAAACTTTCTTAATTCTTTTTCTGTTTCAGTCACTATGTCATCATCTACTATATTTGCCTCGACAAGCTTTTTAAACATTGGAGCTTTTTCATTGCCTTTAAGTTAGTAAGGATCATGAATAGCCATAAAAGTCCTTAAATACAGTTTACTTTTTGACAAACCTTCTAAATTAATTTGATTTACTACCATAGAATAAGTAAGTTTTATTCTTTCCATATTTAGATATTTAGATCTGTTTTTTTTCTCATTAACTTCATATCTTCTCCATATAAATTAAACTTTTTCATTACTTGTCTCAAAGTAGTCAACAAAGGCTGAAATTGGACGAGTATCTAACCTGTTTATATTATTGATAATTTTTATATAATAATTTATGAAATAGTTATAAAATATTATTATTAACCTATCCCAAATGTTTTGCAAGATTTTTGTTTTACTTAAAGATCCATTAATCAAGTGAAAAACTTCATTAGTATCACCCAGAGCTTTACGAAAAATTAACTTATAAAGAAATGCTTCATTTTAAGTAATTAAATCATATTTTCTCAGTAATTTTTCTTTTTAATCATTCTTGGCAATTTGATGCAGCTCTAACATTTTCTTTTAAAAATACATGAGATAATCTAGGTAAACATAATAAGCTTCCCATTCTTCTCTTGAAGTATTTTCATCATCGTCATCTAATATTTCAGCCTTTTCATTATCTCTATTTATACCTAGCTTTTCAGATAAATTATCCATAAATTTGTTCACCTGTTTTAAAAAATAATAAAATAAATATTCTTATAAATAAAAATAAATTTATTTATGAAAATAAATTTTTTTCAATATTAATAAACTCTTAAATCATTATTAATTAAAATACATAATTTTCACTCTTATCCCAATATAATATTTTTTTATTGACCTACCAAAAATCTACATCTCAACTTTCATAGGGTTTAAATTATGCTTGCTTGCACGTGAAAGCTATTAAAAATTTACATAAATTGTTTCTGAAAAAGAATTTTAGGTGATTGATAGATGCATTTTTTAATTTGCTATTTTACTTTGATTTAAAGTTAAAAAGTTAACTATTTTTAAATAAAATAGTTGCTTGCTGAAAAAATTTATGAATTATTGCTAATTAATTGCTATTTTAAACTCTAAAATTTTATATTTCTATCATCCTCTTACCTCCATTAATAATTTATATTAGTTTAAAATTAATTTTCATAGTATTTTCAATTCAAAATAGTCATTTAAATTTTTCTACAAATCAATTTCCATCATTCTTGCTTAATTAATTTATGAAAATGATTTCTTTCGAATAAAATTCTATATTCAGTTTTTTTAGAGTAATTAGGTTTAAAATACTTTTATATTAATATGATGAGTGAGTTTTAGATATATAAAATGAAAAAAGCTTGCTTTATAACTGTAAAAATTATGATAGACTTCTTTCTTTATTTTAATAAAAATATACCTTAATTTACTTTAGAGCCAAATTAGTCCAAAATAAATCGTTATTCCACTTTTTTACTACATCAAAAAGCATTTTAGTCCTATCTTCTATCCTACGAAAATTTCTTAATGTTTAGGCTTTCTTAATTGTTGGTTCCTCATCTTTCATTGCAAAATGCTTGTCTTTCATAATTTCATTTACACAACTCTATATTTACTTTTTAAGCCTTAAAGGACGATATCTAATATCGCAAGGCTCTAAACTAAAAAGATCAGAGTACCCTAATTCTAATTATTTAGTAATTTAAGACTCTTTTGCTTCTTTATCAAAATCTTTTTCGTTTCCTTTCAACACCATAAAAATATCTTCACCAAATTCAGATATAAAGCATCTAGTATGAAAATTTGAATTCCTAGTAAGCTTAGATTAGATTGTAAATCTAACTAGAGTCAAAAAATCCCTGGGCTAATCATTGCTGCAAAGCCATTCAGTTTGATAGAGTGGATCATCTGAGTATTTAGTTAAAAACCCTCCTCCGTATAGCTTTTTTTTTACATCTTTATGTTGATTATAATATTTTAAAAATTATTTTGGTAAAATTAATTTAATAATTAATACCTTTAAATTAAATTTTTTCGTTTAAAGGAACTTCCATTAAGAGATCATTTAAATATTATTCTTCAATAAGATTAAATCCATTGAATTCGCCTTCTTAATTTAGTCTAGCTAACTTAAGCTTTTAAAACTCTTCTAAGAAGAGATCCCATTTTGTTTTATCTCTCTTTTTTTCTTTCTTATTTCCTATCTATTTTTCTTCATCATTAAGGCTTTTATCCTGTTCATTTTAAGGGTCCAAATTGTTTTTCTAATTTTTACGATTTTTTTCTTTCATTTTTTCTACCTTTTAAACCTATTTTCTCCTCTTCATTTCAATTTCCTATTCTTTTTGTTTTTGTTTTTAAGGATCTACCTTTTCTATATAATCATCTAGCATTAAATAAGAGTATAAAAAGGCCTTTCTTTCTTAAACCAGCTGGGCAGGTGATTAACCATTTTCAGAAAGTACTTTCAAAAAATTATCATAAACACTTTCTGCTTCAACAAATTTTGTGTAGGGTGTTTTGCCAAAACATTTTTCTTTATCTTCTCTGTCAGGATTAAAAAATATGAGAACCAAATCTCCTAAATTAAAATCATTATAGTTTCTTTGCATTTCTTCGAACTCATGCTTGTTCAGAAAATCATCAACCAAAACTTTTTCTTCAACTTAAAAAACGTAATTTTAAGTTTTTCTATCTGCAATATTATTTTGCATAAATCTCATAAAATCAACTATTGTCTTTATTTCCTTCTTTCTTCTTTCAAGCTTTTGCTTTGCTTGATTTTCTTCTTCATCCTTTTCGCTTGTAAATTTTTTCGCTTACTATCCTTTTTCCCCATCTTTCTTATCTGCATCTTCTTCTTCTTCTTAATCTTTTTTTTCTTTATGGTTAGGATCTAATTTTGGTCTATATCTTATTTCAGAGTAATCGTAGGTTGGAAACATTTAAAATCAGATACCAAAAAAGTATATTTGCCAAAAGATACTACTTTTGATTATATTCTTATTCAGTAACAAATACTAACCTCTAAATTTTTTGATAATGTTTGATTAAAAAATTTAAATATTAAACTTCAAAATCTTTAAAATTTAAGATTTTTATTAAAATTGAAAATTTAATTAAAATTAAAAATAAAACTTTTGTTGATATTTATTCATATTTAGCTATCCATTTATTAATTATTTCTATCAAATAAAATACTATACATTTATGCAATACAATCTAACTTTAAAAAAGATAATTTTTTAAATATTTAGAAATTTTTTTAAAGAGTTTGAGAAAATAATTTAAAAACATCAACTATTATTTATTAAAGTGAAAAATATTAAGTATTAAATTCGTTTTAAATAATCGAATAAACTGGTTTAATTATATATTTTTTTAATAAATGAATTAGATTTGTTGATTATTTTTTAAATAAATATTTATAAAACATAAATTAATTTACTTTTATACAATTAAGTCTAATTTAAAAAGCATTTATTGAAAGAGTTTTTAAATATTAAGAGATTTTATGAAAGAGTTTGAGAATAATTTTAAAAACATTAATTAATATTTATTAACATGAAAATAATAACAATTAAATTCTTTTTAAATAATTCAATAATCTGTTTCTACTTTGTTATTTAATGAATTAAAATTATAAATAAAATAAATTTGTTGATTAATTTTTTATTTAATTAATATTGAATTCATTCAATAAATTAATTAATGAATGAATCAATGAAGGGAATGAGTGAGAAATGCTACTTTATAATTATTTGAAATTTATTTCTAAACTAATTTTATTTACTTTTTTATATAATATTTTTATTCAAATTAAAAAAATTCTTCATCAAATTTAAAACTTTTAACTAAGTTGTTTTATTTTTTAGTTAAGTAAAGTAGCTGTCTATTATTACATTAAGGGACCTGAATTTCCGTTGGTGCTACTCACTTGATAATGCTAATTATAAATATTATGCTATTAATTCAATTACTATGATTGAATTGGTCTGTTTGGAGAGGTATTTAGCAAGGTGGATTATTGGTTAGATTCTTACTAACTGATAGTATTTACTGGGTTTGGTTAGCTTTCACTACCTTACTTAGAAATACTGGTATGTTTCCAAGCACTTAAATCAGCATATTACCCTTAGTAGCTACCTCTGCTTGACTATATAAATTTTTAATGACTTCCTAAATGTTCATTTGACTTTTTTCTGTTCTTTCCATTATTTCTTTAAGTGTAAAAGCCATTACCCAATTAAAATTCGTCTTAGACTTTTTTAGCCTATGCCAACTGCGTCTATAGTTAAAGTTATACATTTATTTGCTAAATTATTGCATTTTTATTATTATCCTCATTATTTTGAATTAATTTTTTCTTTTGCTCCTTTATCCTATCAGGTGAAAGCGTTATTCCGATTTGATTCTTAATTTTTAGTTATTCATTTTTAGATATTTAATTATAGGTAATTTGCTGATTGTTATTTGATGGAGGGCTACTGAGTGTGTCTAAATTAAATTATTACTATTTGCTATTTTACTAAATTAAATTATTCGTGTTTGAGCTATTTTAATTTAGTAAATTCTTAAAAGAATTCATAATCTAGATTTAGCAGTCTTCACTTTAATATGGAGCTTCTGTTTTAAATACTCGTTAATCAGATTGCTTTTATGTGTTATTGATTAAAGAACTATTTGATAGTTAGTTAATATTCTGTGGAGGTTTAATTAATGGTTAACTTTATCTAGGACTATTAACTTTTTTGATGCTTTCTATCCTTTAATGATTAACTTAATTGTTACTATTGTAATTGCTGTCTATATTAGTATATTATTGATTTAAAGCTTGCAATTATTACAAAACTTAAGAATTGCTTATAGGCTAATTTTATTATGAAAATGCATTTAAGGAAGGATTGTTGTTTGCTCCATTAATATTTGTTTATCCATTTAAGATAGATGGGTTTAAAATATAATTAGAATTTTAATTTTACAGATTTGTAGGATTATTGTTATTTTTGCTGTTAAAATTACTTGGATTATTCTGGGATTTTTAATTATTTGTTTTTTAATTTTAATTAGCATTCATTTAAGCAGTGTTGTTAGAGGTAATATTATTTATGTAATTAGAGCTTCCTATTATTGAATTAATATTGTTTACAGACGAATTTATTGATTGGTTACTAACCATACCATTTAAGCTTGTAGTAATTGCATTATTTTATATTCCGTTGCTACCTTTGTGTCTCATTTGCAGTTATTTTTTCTTGCTATCTGCTGCATTAATTTACATTTGCTGCTGTTACTGTTAGGATCCCATTGCTCCATAAACAGGATGATTTCCATTTTAATTATTGATTTTATAATCTTAAACTTTAATTATACTTGAATTTCTTGCTGAATTTAAGGTTTCAAGGTTAGCTGAAATTTGATTTTAAGACCCTATTGAATCTTTTTACTTTACCCTTGATTTGCATAGACTTTTAATAAATTTTTAAGAAATATCATCGCTTTGTAGCCCTTTAATCTTTGTCTAAATTCTACTTTATCCGCTATTTTATTATTTTTTTACATTTTATTTTTAATAATTTTAAATTGACTATTAAACTAATCTAGGGGATTAATCACTCTCTGCTGTGTACTACGCTATCTGCGAAGGATTCTGATAAAGCTAAGGATTCAATACATTTTGTTATGGAGATTAAGTAGTTTGGTTCCTATTATGCTAATTTACTTAGTTGAATTTCTAATTCTGTTAAATGTTAACCTAAGCATTGTTGTCTCCTGATTCTCCGTTTTTTAAAGAATTTTTGTAAAATTTGTTAATTGTATTAGTCAAAGCATTTGTGAGGATCTTTTGTGAAAGTGTTTTGTTTGAGCTTTTTTAATTTGGATGCGAAGGGCTATTACCAGGATGAGGATGAGAAACTAATTAAGAACTTCCATTTATTCCAAAATGGCTTTGCTAAACTTAAGGAACACTTCCGTGGTGAGATGGAATATGAGTTCCAGAATTATTATTAGTATTAGAAGCTGCTGCTAGATTTTATTTTATCTGCTGTAAAAGTTGAAGTTATAAATTACTTGAAGAATTTTCCTGCTACTAAGTTTAATGAGGGATATGAGTTTGGCTTATTGAGTTGCAATTTGTAGTTATATTATTCATACTATTGTTAGGATTTATTTAAGTATAGTTTGTTTACTCATCTCCTCTTTAGTAATAATTGCTGTGTAATGCATTATTTGTATTTTATTTTTAATACAAATGAGAGTTTTATCCATTAAGTTTGTTATTTGAGCATCTTTTGTATTGAGCTTTTTTCTGAGAAATTTTGGAAATAACTCCATGATTATTGAGAGAAGGGGATTTGCTTTGTTTTAAGCGAGGATTTTAAGTATCACGGTCTGTGCATATTCTGCTAGGGCTATTCATAGAAGACTTTTGCTCTCCAGCACTGATAATTTTATTTCTCAAATTTGAAATGTTAGAAATTCTTGCAGTTATATTGTTAGAAGATTTCGTGTTTATGGAATCTTTAATGAGCTAGTTTATTATAGAATTATTCACTTATTAAGAATGGTCCAAAGTTGTTGTCAGCTAATTTGCTTAGCTGCTTGATGTCTTTCCTTATAATTAGTTTTTGTAAGGATTTTAAGTAGGGCTAACAGAAACCCTACCAGATAAAATCTCAAAAGAAGTTTGATCTCTAACCTTGCTTGAGTTATTATTATTTTTTTTTAGAGAACTATTGTTATTATTGTTGTTTAGAAGATTTTAGCTAACGCTGTTTTTTTTATCACCAATCTTGATTAAATTACTGATGTGAGACAATTTTTTGCTCAATTCTGGACTTTGCTCTGAATGAATATATTTTAAGGTTGCAGAAGGATCTTCTTTAGAATTATAAGTCTTCTTTTTGAAATTTCTTGGGGTATAACCTATAGGAGATATATCATTTGACAATGGCTTATTAGTATACGCTTCACTTTATTTACTGTTCTTCTTTTTTGTGCTGTTATTCCTGCTTAGGCTACTATTTGTAATTTTTTAGATGAAATTCTCTTGATTATGGCTTTAATTTATTTAAGTCTATTTGTTTTCTAGGCTCGCAAGTCTGTTTGAAAGCTTTAGCTTCTCAAAAATAGATCCTAAGTTAATTTCTGTGAAATTTCTTTCAGATAATAGCTTTCTGCCACTGTTTTAGACAGGCTTTCTATTATTTTAGTGTTTTGCTTTCCCATCATTGAATTCATTTGTGTAAGCATTATTAAATTTATTAGATTTTTGCTATTTTTAGTAGCTGGACGATGTTTCCTTTTTATCCTTTTTATAAAATAAATTTATTTTTTAAATTATCTAAAATGGATATTACCTTTATATCTGGAGATAGAGATGTATAAAAAGGATGCTGTGAATTTTATGTTGATAAAGTGGCTTGCTGATTTCTTCCCATATTGAGAAAATCGTGTTACTTTTTAATCTGAGAAAGTATATACTACTGAACTTACTAGACAGACTTTTGCTAGCTGTTTTACTTTTTATTCGAATCATTTTATTTAATCCTTTGTGGATCAGTTTTATTATAATCTTCAATTGATTAACCTAGTAATTGTCCTTGTTGTAATGGAAAAGTATTTGATTACAAATCCTATATATTTAGAGGAAGTTATGAGTTAGAATTTCTGTAAGCTTCGTTTTAATACTGAGGATTACCTAACAACATAAACCCATCTCTAAATGTAGGCTGAATACTTGGTTCTGAGCTTCTCCCTTCTGTGTTAATTGAGTTCACGTAAACAACATTGCTTCCTAAGTGAAGTTCTTGCAAATTTAATTTATCAAACTATTTTTAAGTTGCTTATATATTCGTTTGCAGGTTTTACCAATTAGTTCCAATAATATAATTATTAGCGTTAAATGCATTTAGTTGACTGGGTTAGGTGGCGCTGCTTTGAGATACCAAAGTACTAATCCGCTTGGATGGATCGTAATTGTTATTTGCATTTTTACTTAAATATTAGTCCCTGATGTTAATGTTTTATGTTAATGCTTCCTAATCAATATCTAACAAATTGTGGTAATTTTATATTCCTTGCATTTACATTTATTCTATTATCTAATTTATATTTTAAATATTACTTTTCTTTACTTTTATCTATTACATATTTTATATTTCTTATTACTCTAATTAGCTATTCCTATCATTTCCTACAATAAGTTCTAAGAGCCTAGGATTTTAGTCATTTTCCCCTCTAATTTGCTCATTTTAATCGTATTTTATGTCTTTTTGCAGATTTGAGTTGAAACCTGTAATTTAAACTTTACTTTCTATGCCATCCTCAGAGTTAAGAATTTTATTTTAAATTGAGAATTTTTATTCTTAACTGAGCTTATCGCTTTGATATTTCTATTAAGATTCCTAAGTTATTTTATTTTTTGATTAAGCATTTTCAATATCTCTTTTTGAATTGCTAAATGATGGGTAGTATATGTCGTGGGTTGAAGTCTCGAAGCTCATTTACATAATAAAATTTCTATAATTATCATATTCTTAATAATTCTGTGAATTAGATTGCTCTTCTGACTGATTTGATTAGTTTTGGGAGAGTCCAATAGACTAAGAAAGATGACTATTAAGTACCTTTGAAGGTAGATTTGTTTTCTTTTTACTTCCTTTGCTATTAGCTCCTGCTTAATTAGAATCATTGTTTTTCTCTGAAGAATAACCTTCACTATCACTAGAGTCGTCTTTATTATAAATATTATTATTTGCATTGTAACCAATTCCATTATTCACATTTTTAGCTACCTGGCGCATGAACAACCTAGCTTGCTTTACATTTCTCTTTTAAATCACCTTGTATTAATTCGTTACTATTAAGTTAGGTCTTGTTTATTTATATGAATTCGTAAAAAAATTAGTTAAAACAGCAAGTCTTGGAGGCACTTCGTCTACCCTGTAGTATCTTTTTAAGTATTCATTTTCATCATAGAAGTATGTGTAATCCTTTAAAGTAATTACATGTGGTAAAGCATAGTTTGCTAAAATCTCATTAATTGGCTTAGCAAAATAAAAATTAAATGCTTCAAAATATCTGATATGTAAATTTTCTCTTAAAAACTTTATCCTAGAAATATTCCAATCACAAAATTAGCAAATTTATTTAGTGATACGTTCTATTTTTTAAATCTAATTTTTTTTGCTTGCTCTATTGTCCTAAACTGTTTTTAATACTGCACCTTATTAAGGTATTTCAGATTCTTCATAATTTTGCTTTTAAAATTTTTAAGGAGTTTAAGCTATTTTCTAATTCATTTTGTGTTAAATGTCACCAAAGTTTTAAAATGGTAATTTTTCTTAGTTTTTTCTATTTACAAATAATTAATCTTTTTGCTTAAATTGTTATTTTTGTTCCTGTAATCCACTGTCAATCATTTGCTTTTCTTCCTCTTCTAAATATTGTATGTTTTCATCTTATAAATCTTCTTCTTGGCCCTATGTCATTTGTCTTTTATAAATATAATCTAATATTCCTTCACTCTCTTAACCAGATACCTAGCTCTCGTAATCTACATTATTTTCATAGCTTTCGTACATTTCGTGATTCCCAAAATTATCATCATTCAAATTATGTGATGCTAATTATTCTTTATCTTCTTCATCATCTTCTTCTTCATCGCCTTCTGTCTAATAATTGTATTCTTAAAATAATTCAAATAAGTAATTATCAAAGCAAATATAACAATGAATAAACTAAAATGATAGCCTCAATTCTAAATATTTTAGCTTGGCGAAACTTTAATTAAGTACTAATAAACTTACACTTTTTTGCTTTGTTGTACTCTTCAGTATATGAATCATAGCTAGAGACTTTCATTTTGTTAGTAGAATTGCTATTGTGTAAGCAGGTCAATCTATCTAAAATTCAATACTCCTACACGTTAATTTTGGAACCTAATTTTGTTTCTATTTCTAATTTAAATGAGTAATTAATATCTCTTCAATCGAATGTAATGAGCACTTAAGTGCGCTTATTTTTTGTAAAAATTTCAAATACAATTGTTCTTATTTCAACTTTAACTCTCCTTTTATAAAATAAATAAATCAATCAATCAATTACAAGACCTAAATCGAAAACTATTTATTTGATAAATATTTATAAAAATTAAATTTTCAGTTTAAATTTATTATTTTCTTATTTATCTTAAAAATGTTAGTAATACAAAAGTTTTAATCGCTAAATAAGCTAATGAATAAATCAATCAATTAAAAGCTAATATCTTATAAATTATTGAAGAAAGATAAACTCAAATAATATTCAAAAAATAGCTATAAAAATTTTATTTTCTTAATCAAGCAACAAAAACACTTTAAATTAATACATTGAAATCAAATGCTTATATTCCTTTTAAATAAATAAATCTAAGTTAGATTTTATAATTTTTAAATATTGCAAGCAAAAAAAATTAAATGCATACATACAATAAGCAAAAAAGATAGATATAAATTCAAAAAAAATTCTTTGAAGTTATTTCATTCATTTAATTGTTCTATATTTAGTAATTAATCAGCATCAAACACATTAATATAATATTTAAAGATCTCTATTAATAAATAGTAGGTAAAGGTAAAAGTTTTTTATAAACAGATTTTATATGCACATGTATGTAAACAGTTAAATACTTAATTTATAGAATATGAGTAAACATTTATTTATTTATATATATAAGATGTATATATTATTTATATATTTATGTTATTTTATTAATATTTTTATAATTATTAGATTTAAATTATTTTACTTATTTTAAGTTTTCATTTATTTTTTAAATTATTTTAAACTAATAAAATTAAATTATCTTTTATTACTTTCAAAATAAATAGATTTACTACTTACTATATTACTTTCTTCAATAATTTTGTAAATATTCTAATCTTCTTTTTGTTAAACGAGTTACTCTTTAGTTTTTACAGGTATTGGAACAGCAAGCTTTTTATTACAATAAAATTTAAATTAGAAAAATGTTTTATTTAATTTGATAAAAGCAATATTTGTAAAATATTAAATATTAATTAAACGAAATAGGGATTTTTATATATTTTATTTTTCTTAAAAAAGCAAAATTTTTTTACTAGAAACTAAAATTATAATTTTTCAAAGTTTGGTTTTTAAATATTTTGCCTCTCTTAAGAATTAAAAAATTAAATATTTACTTTCAATTTAATTAAGGAAATTCTAGTCATCATTTTCCATTTTTTCTTTTATTTCGTTTAATGACAGTTTAGTGCTTTTAATTAAGGAAAGGAAATCATTATGAGAATAATTTTCATTATATTTCTAGCGAATCAAGTTAATAGCTTCTGTATCTGATTTTTTAGATAATAAATTAAATTAACTTAAAGATTGTGTGATTTAATTTTACATGCTCCATTATCCTCAGCATTGTGAACTTTATTTGCTAAGATTGCTTAGAATTTAGATTTATTTTATTATTACCACTATTATAAATCTTTTTTTATGAAAAATCAGTTAATAAAATAAATTTTATTGATAAAAATAATTTATTACTAACCATAGAATATTCTGGTATAATTGCCTAATACTCTATACCAACTTCTGTCTTATTTTATCTGTCCTCTGTATTTCTAAATACTTGTTCCCAATATCTTTTATCTTGCTAATCATTTCTAATATAATAATTGGTATAATTTAGCATAAATTCATAAATTAAAGTTAATATTTTTAATTTTATCAATCCAGTAAGACTTTTTTCAGGATTATAGTGAATAGATAATTTGACTAAATGTAATGTAAATTTAATTATTAAAGATAATTACTTCTATTTGGTCTAGTAACAGGCTTTGCAGAGTTATGATTATCCTTCGCTTGATTTTCTTATCTATGATTTTTTATGATTAAATATTTAATAAAATAAAATGAATGAAAGAAAAAATGATTATCTTACATTGCTGAACTCAATTTATTTATCACACTTTCTGCAATATAAATATTTTGAATTTATAAACTTCTTGTTTTTATCTTCTTATTAGGAGCTGTTTGTGTTAGAGGGAGATTAGCCAGCATCTGTGAATTTTTAATTTTGATTATTTTTATAATTTTAAGAGGTGTGAACAGCTTTTGATGAAGATGATGATACAGAATTATTGCTATTTTAATTATGTAGGACCTAGCTAAAGTTTTAAGTCTAAGCTCGTAAATCATTAAATTTATTAATTTTTTGCACATTTTAACTAGAATTTTTACTACTGTTACTGTTATTTTAAATAAAGTTATTAGTACTTTTTGTTTGTTTAAAATGATCTTTCAATTTTAGTTTTTCAAATTTGGAAGAATAAGCATTTTGATTAAATGAATGTATATCGAAAGGATTTCTTTTAATTTAAGTAGCTTTAAATTGATCATTTATGTGGAGCTTATGGGGATTTTAAACATTAAGGATAGTTAGGTCTTCAGCAAAGTCACAGACTGGAATTTATTTTTTATTTTTTTATGAGGTTTAAAACATTTTTTAGTATTATGGGCACGAACCAATGTTAATATTAGAAGAGCTTGATTGTTTGCTATTATTTGAGTAAAGGTATAATTCTTTGGGTTAAGATATTTTGAATTCTTAGTCTTCGTCATCTTCATCACTCAAAATAATTATTTATTCTTAAGGGATAGCGTCGGCTTTCTTTTCATTGATTTAGCTGCTATTCAGAGAAGTTCCTTAAGTAGCAGCTTTGGTGCTGGCTATAAAATTATTAAAAAAATAAGATTAACTGCATCAAATTAAAAATTGAAAATTTTCATTAAAAATTAATTTATTCTGAGAAATGTGTTAAAATGATTTAAATTAAAAAGCACTAATCTTAATTTAAAATAATTTTTTAATTTAACAAATTATTTAATGTGTAATGTACCATTGTTGATATTGGAAGTAGTAGCTTTATCGCTCTTGTCAGGTTGGTCTGTAGAAATAATTTTTTACATAATATTAGTGCTACCAACTGCTTAAGCTCCGTAGACTCTCTCAGAAGTCTGTTTCTATGTTTATTACAGTTATTAGCTGTTTAGTTTATCTTAATATTTTGGTTTGTGTTATTCTATTTAAGGTTTATCAATCACTTCAACCGAAGAGGAATCATTTTCTATGCTATTTTGTAGCATTTTTTTATTTTAGGAAACCTGATCGTTTTCATCATCATCTATAACAATCACACTTTTTTGAGAGGTTTTTTTAAGGTCTAGCCCTTACTTTTTTAAAACATCTTTGTTAGCCTTTTTTATCTTACAGAGTTGATCATCATAACTATTAAGTTTATAAGAAAATAAATAGTAATTGATTAGTTTAAACCTAGTTTAAGTATAAATTGTATTTGAATTTTAAGAGGAATAAAATCAATAATTTAACCCTTTATGCTCTACTTGTGATTTAATAATTTTTAGAGCTTTTTCTCTTAAAGAGATTTTATCATAAATTGAAGAATTTTGGAAAAGAAAATTCAGAAAATTATTCTATTTAAAATGATATTGTAAATGAAAAAAGTCAATATACTCAAATTGAGTAGATATTTGTATGAAAATATAACTTTAAGGAATAAAAATGGTTGTTAAAAACAAAATAAATTCTAAAAATAAAGTAAAATTGAATTTAATTTTTTTGAGATTTTCAATGAAGAGTTTGTAGAAATTTAAATTACCCACCCCTATCCTATATATTGATTTTTTTTTTTACAAATTTATTCAATTTTTCCTTAAGCAGTAAAAGAAGATCATTATACACTAATTTACCTCCTCCTTTTTTCTTTTTTGATTAACTCTAAAAGAAACAGTAAAAAGAAAAAAAGCAAATAAAAAGAAGAAAGGAAGAAAGTAAGAAAAATTGATCATTGATTAAAGAAAATCTGAATGAATAAATAAATAATTAATCAAATGAAAAAATCAAATGTCATTATATCTTCTTTTTCTTTTAACTTTTTAATTAAATTAGAGGGGTACCCTTTTCAGGTTATAATTTAAGAAAAGCTTGTATTAGAAGACAGCTTTTTTAAAGAGAAGAATATCATTTTAATAAAGCTCGATTCCGAAAGAGCAGTAAAATGATTACATCTTTCATAAATAGTTGTTTATTTCTCATTTTAAATCAATAAATTTAACTACCTTGCATTCTTTTGCTTGATGTTTCCATGCATAGGCTGCATACCTTATCCATTTTACAAACTGTCTATTCTTCTTTCCTTTCTTATGCTATTATTCTATTGCATGTATGAATTATTAGGTGTGAAATGAGACATGTTATTATCATTCCAGGTGCATGGATATTATGAGCTATATGAATAATATGGATTTCCTAAATGATTAGCTCTATTTTAAAAAAATATTTTAAAAAATTGTTAGTTAGGTGTGCGTGCACTTAAAAAAGACAATTAAAGTCTTATTTATTTGAGTGTGTATAATTTGTACAAAATAAAAATTATCTCAGGACGGTTGGGGAATTTTAGTTTAAAGCTATCAGTATAATCTCGTAGCAACGATTGATCAATAAAAGTCATTATTAAAAATACTAATTAAATTATTTTTCTGCAAAAAAATCATATTTTAAATCTTCAAGGTTCTCTCAATTAAAAATATATTTTATTTCTAACCAAAAAAAAAAAACACTAGCTGATTGTTTTTCTGCAATTTTAAAATCTTTAAAACAAGCACAAGTAAATAATTTATTTTAGGCTGCTTCAATTAAGGGAAGCATTGCCAAAGACTTGTATCAGAGGAAAATTTCCTCCATCAATATTTAAAAATCAATAATTTAATATTTTTCATTTTTATTAAATAAAATTAGCAGATTGTCTTATTTTTCATAGTAAAAAAATTTTTCCATGATATTTAATCCATCTACCTGTCATCCTTAAGACAACCTTTTGTAATTTAACTCATTATTTAAATTTCAATTAAATTGCACAAAACAACTGTAATTTTTTACATTTTCTATTATAGCTTTGAAAGATGAAACCGATAAATTGAAGTGAAAAAAAAGTAGAAAATAAAATGATATTAAATTAAAATTTTAAATTACATAGAACTTCTTTGAGATTATAGGAAATAAGCGTAAGGATTATAAGGGATTGAAAAGCCTGACATAGCTGATTTTAAAGTCGAAAATGTATTGTTAAAGAGTGAAATTCAGTTGGTAGCAAAAGTGTTTTTAAAAAGGGAAGTGCTTGAGGAAATAATTATCACTCTGAGTGTTTAGGTTGCAGAAATCCTTTTAGTTTGAAAAACAAACCCTTTGATCGATTAATTTTATTTTGAAAAAAAATTAATTAAAAGTTAATAAATTTATTAATATAATAAATAATTATAAAATTTCTTAATATTATTCCTTTCCTTAAATCAAATTTTTTCTAAAATAAATCGCAAAGTATAATAATAATTATCTTAATTATTATAATTATCATCAAAAAACCTATTATCCTTTAAATATTTGTCTGTCTGTCACCTGCTTCCTTGCTTGCTGTCTGAATTCCTCATTCCCTTAAATATTTAACACGGATAAGCATACTACTCTCTTTCAATTTAAAGTTTATGAAATTCTAATGATTCTTTAATTTTACAGATATTTACAAAAATAAATCAACTAAGTATTATTTGACAAGAACAATCGCCATATTTTAATTTAATTATTTTTTATGCCTGGAATGTCAATATCAGTTAGAGATTAGCCCAGCAGCTCGAATGCTTTGAAAATACTCGATTTTATCATAATTAATTACAAACTTACATCAATCAAACAGGACAATTTAAAATTTAAAATAAATTTTAATAATAATATTTTAAATGATTTTATGACAAATAAATTCATTTTAAATAACTTTATATTAATTTAAGTGAAAGTTCGTATTATTATTTATTCTTAGATTTATTCATTGATTATAAAAGAAATTATTTATAAGTAAAGCCAAAAGGAAAAGCGCATCGAAAACAAAAAATATTTTTTTAACACTTAGAATAGACGATAATTATTTTTTAGATGAAAAAATAATATCTTCCTCATTTTAAGAAAGGGAAAGTGATTAGCTCTCTTATTACTCTCTCATAAAAAGGATATTTTTATTTTTCTCAATAAGATTATAGTTGACGTAGAGAAAAAAAAACATATGTAATTTAGTATGTGTAAATAAAAAATTACTTAATAAAAACACAAAAATAATTTGAAAATTTTGCTTTAAATTCTAAAATGAGTTAAGCTAGACTCAAATAAAATGTTTAATAAAATTATTTAATTCCTATTTATGCACTATTTCTTTCTTTTAAACTTGTAAAAGTTTCCTTACTTTTTGCTATTAAGAATAAATATCCTCTCTCTTCTAACACACTAATATTTACTCTTTATTTTTTTATATGAGATTGATTATAACATGAATTGGATCTAATTATCTATTAAAATAAATCTAATAATAAAATATATTAAAACAAAACATTTTAGCAATACAGCAAACAAACAAATGAAGGTGAGTGTTAATCCTTCAAACTTCAAAATACAATTTTAAGTAAAATCTAGCGAATCCAAAAATTTTAAATTTATCTATTTCATTTTAAATAAATACTATTTCTGACACGCCGCTTTAAATCATAAGCTGGGGGACAATAATCTAAAGAGCCTTAATGGTTTAATAACTACTAAGATGATATTTGTGAATAATCTATTTAAAAGAGAGTTCTTCATTTAAATAATATATTTTAGAGTAATTTCATCTAATTTGAGCTTTTATCTTTTTTCATCAATTTAAAAAATAAAGTTAGTCCCATGTATATTTATCTTTATTGATTTATTTCCACTATTCTCCCCACCGAATTTATCATAACTTAATTATAGTCTAAATAATAAATTTACTAAATGACAATATGTTTATCTATCCGTCAAGAAAATTAATTTTTGAATTTTTTAATTATCTTGATAAACTAATCAAAAAAGTACTAGTAAAATTAATTTTAAT
Organism: Tetrahymena malaccensis 436; assembly: GCA_000231845.2. Lineage (NCBI taxonomy): Eukaryota > Ciliophora > Oligohymenophorea > Hymenostomatida > Tetrahymenidae > Tetrahymena > Tetrahymena malaccensis. Next base: position 259,349 of record JH719969.1, read on the forward strand.
TTTAATTAACAGGATTTTAAAATATTTTTTCTTCAAAAAACAATAAAACATAAATAGGTTACTTTAGAAAAGTATTTTTTACTATGACTTTTTATAAAATATTGACAATAAATTCTATAAATAACTCTTGTTATTTTTTAAATATTAAATTTTATTATGTCTCTATTTATTTGTACTATAATTTTAATCAAGAATATTTAATATCGTTAAATAAGAAAGAATAATAAGTATATAAAAAAGCATGTTAATTAATTAAATAAAAGACTAGAATTTCATTGAATATGTCATACTAAAAAGCAAAAAAAAGGAAAGAAAACATAGAGATTTTTGAATAGGTGTTAATAATAAGACTTAAAATGTTTTTAAATTCTACATAAAACACACAGAAGCAATTTAATATTTAAATCGATTATTATAATAAACAATTTTTGAATGAAAAATTTAAAAAAATAAATTATTGTAAAAATCTGTAACTAAATTATCATGCTTGCTTGCAAGAACGAGTTAGTTAAGAATTTATCAAATAATTTTTTGTGATGTTTTTAAATCATCCAAACTTATATCATTTATAATTAGCAAGTTCACTAACTCACTCATTCAGTTTTAACCTTCTTATTTTTCTAAAATTGATGCTTTCCATGTTATTTATTAAATTATTTATTTTTCTATTGCTTATTGAATTTGTTAAACTTTTTGTTATTTTAACTTTAATTCTTTCCTTTGAAGTCCTTTACTTATTTTTTTCCTTATTCTTCTTATACTTCTTCTTCTACTGCATTTTCAGGTTATTCAGTCTTTTCAGCATTTTTACTATTTTTTTAAGGTTTTTGTTACTCTTACTTATCTTACTATTTCTTAAAAGGTTACTTAGCAGCTTGCTCAGTATTCTTTTTCTCTGCGTTTTAATTTTACTTCTTTTAGCCATTTTTTTTATCTTGCTTTTATTCCTTAGCAACAGGAGCTTGTTCTTCTACTTCCTATTCAGCATTTTCATCTTCTTCTTCTTCTGCTTCATCTTATTACTTTGCTTAATTATTTTATTTTTCTTTCTTTTCTTAGGCCTTTTGAGCTAATTTCTTTTCTTTTTTAGATAACTTCTTTTGATCATTTGCTTTTTCGTTAGACTCTTTCTTTTCTTATTTTTTAACTTGAGTTTCATTTTATGCCTTCTTTTCTCCCTTGGACTTCTTCTAATCCTTTTTAACTTATTTGCTTTATTCTTCAATTTCTTCTTCTACTTCCTTTTCTTCACTTTCGTTAACTTATTCTTGTTCCTTTTCCTCATTCCAATCAAAGTCTTCACCATTTGCTGTGACTTCAATAACACCTTATTGTCCTTTCTTCATTTTAAGCTTCTGGTCTTTGTTTTAGTTTTTATTTTTCTTGTTAACATTCTCATTTTCTTATTCTTAATTTTCGATAGCATCTAAGTTATCATTAACTACTTCTTATTTAGTAACTCTAGGTCCATTTTCTAATTTTTTTAATTTGGCAACATAAAAACCATCCATATTATGAACGTGAGGTAAAATTCTTCTAGTCTTTTTGAGTTGTTGGTCGAATCTCTTATCCTAATATTTTGTATAACCTTCTTCACCAACTTCAATTCCCATATCTACTAATTTAACGAATCTATTTTTAAGAGCATAATCGACAACACTTTCATTTTCTTAAACAGTAACACTACAAGTGGAATATACAATATAACCACCCTTCTTGCAGCAATCAATGGCAGAAAGAATTAATTCTCTTTGTAAGTGAGCGTGTTTTTGGACGTCAATCAATTACTAATTTAAACAAAATTTAAATTTTTTAATATTAATTAAAAATATTTAATTATTTATTTTAATTTCTAAAATCACAAATGATAATCTTACCTTAGTAGCTTTAACAGAAGGATCTCTTGCAATAATACCTAAACCTGTGCAAGGTGCATCAAGAAGAACTCTATCGCAATTGTGAATAGCTTTATTGAGCTTTCTTCCATCATAATTAGTAACAATACAATTATTAATACCCATTCTCTATACGTTGAAAATCAAGGCCTAATTTGATAAATAACACAAATTAAATCAAAATTGTCTCAAAAAATCAATTTAATAATTACTTTATTTCTATCAGCCTTAACATCATTGGCAAACAAAACACCAGTATTCTTCATAAGTTAGGCAATGTAAGTAGTTTTACCACCTGGAGCAGCAGCCATATCAAGAATTTTTTCGTTAGGTTAAGGAGCCAAAGCAATGACTGGTAAGAAAGAAGAGGCACTTTAGAGCATGTAATGACCAGCAAGATATTCAGGAGTAGCACCAATAGGAACTTTAGAATCGTATATTTTCAAACCAACTTTGGTCCATTCAGCTAAGCTGTCTAAGTTAACACCTCTTTAAATAAGGATTTAAGCAAGTTCTTTTCTACGAGTTTTCAAGGTGTTGGTTCTGATAGTTAAAGGTCTTTGTTATTCGTTTGCTTCAAAGAATTAAACAAGCTATTAAAATTAATTATTATATGATTAATATTTTATATGAATAAATTTGCTCTATGTTCTACTTTTATAGATTTTTTTTTTTAAAGATTTCACACATTTTTTAAATTTTAAAATAAAATAAATTCTTACTTCATTAGGATTAAACATGGTCATAAATAACTAGACTAAATCACGGTTGTAGTTGTAATATTACATAAAGTATTCAGTTAATTCTTCTAAATAACTTTATCTGCTACGACTATCATCCTTGTTATTTTCTTTGAACTTAGATAAGATGTGTAAAATGTCATTGATCTTCATGTTTAAAATAGCTTAATCTGGTTATCCTTTCAATCCCATCATATATTATTCCTTAGCCTGTTAAATTAAAAATTATTTCATTCAATAAATGAATTAATTAAATAATAATAAAAATTATATTTCAATTATAATTACCTTTGCTTCCATATCTTCATCATCTTCATCATCACTCTTATCGTTAGGAAGTTTTCTAGGGAGTTTACTATTAGGTTAAAGCTTGGGAATTGCTTCACCGTCTTCATCTAATTCTTCATCTTCATCATCATCTTCCTCATCATCATCACCTTCTTCTAAATCTTCTTCATCATCATGTTCTTCATCTTCCATTTCTTCACCATTAAAATCGTCACCCTCTTCAAAGTCATCTTCCTCTTCTTGGTCGATTTCATCGCTATCTTCTTACTCTTATTCTTCTTATTGTTTTCTAAGTAATTCCATTTATTTCTTTAACTCTTTCTTTGTTGGTCCCATTTTATAATAGTTTATTTATAAAGTTGATTTTATTTATTTTTTTGCTTTGTTTTGTGGTTGATTATTATGTTTATCCTTTTGCTATTTATTTTTTTACTCTAAATAGAATTATTGCTTTAAATGGTACATTCAAAATAAAAAAGGATCTTAAATTTATGCAAAATATATTTATACTTCTAAACGAATAGTTTCTTAAATTAAATCTTTTCAAAATCTTGATATTTATTACAAATTAAGCCAACTTATTTACATTATTTTTTTTATTTTCCATTATAAAATTATTTTAATTTTCTAAATTTTCTAGATAAACTTCCATTTTTTTAAAAATAAATTCAATATATTGTATTAATTATTTTTAAATTTATTTATTCTAAATTAGTTTTAATCAATTTTTTTAAAATAATATTTACTCAATAAAAGTTAAATAACATTTCAATTTAAATAAAATCTGAAAATATACAATAATTATTTTAAAAGTTGATGGATTATTTTTGACTAAAAGTTAATAAAAAAATAAGTTGATTAATTTATAACATAGTTAATGTAATTTAATTTAATTTTCTAAAAAAATGATAAAGTGTATAAAATATTAAAAATAATTTGATATGAATAAAAGTAAATATTCTTAAAAATTGCTTTAATTTTTGATAAATTTTATGAAATACTGAATTGCAAAAAAGAAAAATATTAAAATGAAATATAATTAGCGAATATTTATTAAAAATGTGAAATAAATTTATAATAAACTTATAAAATTAAATAAATTAAGAAGTAACAAAATTGTATAAAAAAAAATATTAAAACGTAATGTAATTAGCAAATATTTATTAAAAATGTAAAATAAATTTATGATAAACTAATTAAATTAAATAAATTAAGAAATAACAAACTATTTTTTTATAATTAATGTAAATTTTTTTCATAAAAAAGTAAATCTATGTAATAATTAAGACTAGGATAGGATAAATGGCTACTGATTGATTGATTTTGTTTCAATATTCAATTCTTTGAAAGATTTGAATAGTCTTTCCAATTATATTGTTAGTACTTTATTCCATTAAATAAAGTTATTAAGTTTGGTAAAATCGAGTTTTCATAGAATTTTTTAATAGTTCCATCAGATTTTTCGCATACTTTTGATAAATCTTTTAAAGTTTTATTATTTAAATCTGGATTGTTGCTTAATTTAGTAACAGCATAAAGTGCTGCAGCTGCCTTAGTTTAATCTTGCTCACCATTTGAAATTTGGCTTTCTTTTATTTACTAGCAAAGTGCTAAATAACCTTTTTTGTCATTTTCGTTAAGGGAAAGTTATTTAGAGTATTCTTCAGCGTATGTTTTTAAATCAACCTTATCAAATAAAATTTCTACGATTTTTTATTTATCTTCAAATTAGGTTTTCTTGATATTTTCTAATTCTTTTTCTACATCTTCGAGCTTTACTCCAGCTACATTACAAATACTTTTTAGGTTTAGCATGGCCTCATCTATTTTTAAAAGTCTTACGAAGATGTAAATAGCAATAACACCTCTCCTTTTCAGTTAGGATGAGTTAGCTTCTTTTTCCTTAGTCTAATTTGGATTACAGTAATCCATATTTTATAAAATATTGAAATAATTTTCTATCTCAAAGATTTCTCTTTTTTCGAATTATAGATACTCACACCATTTGTTGAGTTGTTTGCGGATATTCTTTTTATCATCTTCATCGGCTTTTCTCTTTTTCTTGCCAGTTTATTCATCAAACACATCTCTGCCAATTTTTAAAACAATATCTTTTCCATCTTAGACTAAACCTCTCATTTTATTCATTTAATCAGGATCGTTTTCGTAGTTGTTAACTTCTTGTTCAAAAGTTTTGTAGTGGCTTTCAACCACGTAGCCACAAGAAAAACACTTAACATTTCCCTTAATACGATCGTGTCTTACTTTTTAGCTGTGGCACTTGATACACTCTTCGTTTTCGTCACTCATTTTTAACTTTTCTTTTTAGTTATTTTATTTTGATGATAAAAATTTATTTATTTTTTTAATTTATTTCTGTCTTTGTCTATTAACTTTACATTAAAAATTTCAGCCACTGAGGATTATTCGAATAGTTTTTTAATCAAAATTTATCATTTCTTCTATTTCTACCTACTACTAAAATCTTTACAAATTCTTATCATAGAAATAATTTTGCAATAAAAGATAAGGGAAAAATAAAATTGATATTTTTAGCAAATAAAATGAAAAAATAAAAATAATTCTTCCATTAATTTAATAAACAAAAAGGTTTTAATTCTATGGCAGCTTAAAAGCTAAAAGCTTAAAAATAGTGCACTATATAAATAAATTATCGTAAATACATACTAATAGAGTTGTCAGTTAATTAAATTTAAAAATGAGTTTTTTGGAATTGGTTTTTATATATAGATAATGAATGGTATCAAAATATTGGTCAAAATTTTAGAGGGTTTAAATGAATTTCAAGTTAAATAAAAATCATCAACTAAGATGAAATTTTTTAAAATTCATCTAAAATAAGTTGCTCTGCTTCTCTCCTTTAAGAAATAGGGGACATTACTATTTATTTACAAAATACATTGAGTTTATTTAATTTCATGTAAAATGAGTTGCATGAATTCATGCATCGTTATTGGTTTGGATTGTATGAAAAATGAAAATGAAAAATTATTTTTATAGAAATGTTTACTCTTAGTAGAAGTTGCAGTAGCTTTAAGGGTATTTATTTGGAGTGTTTAATTGGGATTGTGGAGGTGAAGGACCAAGAATTTGCTTTACAATATTGTAATCGTATTATTCATATTGTTGAAGATTGTTTGTATTAGCAAAATTAGTAAAGGACAAGCGCTTATTAGGTTAGAAAGGTGGAGAACATGTATAATCGTAATTAGAATAAGGTCCAGGAATGGAAGGTATATTCTAATAATTCTTACTAAAAGTGTATTAATTTTAGTAGTCTTATTAAATGCATTAATTATAATTTGCATAGGATTGATCATAAATGCTATTCCTAGGAGATTAGTAGCTTGCTCTTTATTTCAGAAAATGTATTGCCATTTCTTGTCTTTGAATTCTCTCAAGCTCTTTTTACTGCCTTTATAGATAGTATTATAATTAATTAGGTTGATAAAATACGAATATGTTGATGAATATATACGATCAAATAATTATTTTAATAATATAAAATCTAACATACTTTTTCTATCCAATCTTGTATGACAAAATTATGATTAAAGGGACTAAGACTATAATGAGTCCAATAGTAATTTAATGCATTTGAATCCTTCAATATTTTATATGATTGTTAAGCTATTGTTTTGCTTCTGATTTAGCTGAAATTTTAGACACTATTTGAAGCCTTATTAGCAAGTTTATTGTTAGAAAATCTTCTTAACTTTTAGGTAAATCAAAAAAGTGTATCTACTAATTTTTTTTACAATATTTATTTTAAGAATAAAAGAAATTATGCAAAATCTTAATTCGAAAAATTGATTTGATGAAATTCATCGTATTTTAACGTTAATATTTCGATTATTGCCAAAATATGAAAATAAATACTTTTTTTAAATAATATTTGATGAGAGCAATTAGAATTATTCAGTTTTCAAAAACTTTCAATGACACAATTATTCTTCAAAAAAATTAAAAACTTCATATCTTATTTGTCTTCATAAAAACTGATTTAAAATCATTTTCTGAAACATCTTATTAATAAAAAATAATTTTGTTTATTTTATTTATTTAAAAAAAAAACATGGAAATTTATGTTAGAGTTTGTATTTTTTATACATATTATTTTCACAAATGAAAACTACTTTCAATTTTAGCTCTAAAAATTTTGATGGGAAATTTTCTCCTTTTAGGATATAAAAAAATAGAACTTTATTTTAAGATATTAGGTAATTTAGACTTATATTTTTAAATATATTTTTGGGTAAGCGAAATAGGATTAAATGAAAATGGAAAGATAAATAATGTTAATTAAGTAGGAAGAGAAAAGCTTAAAAATAAGTTCAGTATTTAAATTATAAATTAAGTAGAAATCATTATAAAATTACTGAATTGTTTTATTTTAAAAGTATTTTTTGAAAGATTCAAGCATAAAAAAACTTGCTTTACAATAAAGATGCATCTGATAGCATATATGAAGCATATTATCATAAATCAAATAATTAATTAAAAAGAGAAATGTTTCTTTGGTATGTATTAAAATTGTTATAATATATTTAGTTATTACTCATATATACATACATAACTTGTTGCAAATAAAAGTGATGAATTGTATTTTAATTAATGTAAAAATGAAAAGGAGATATGATACTCTATAAAAATATAGGTGAAAGGAGAGTCTATAAGGAATGGCTTGATTAATAATTAGATTGATTGAATTAGCTTGTTTTATTAACTTCGTTCTTTTAATTAGAGAATGAATAAATGATTGATTGACTGATTGATGAATAAAATTGATAACAAATAAAATAAAAAAGCTAGTTAACAAAAATTTTATTATTATTTTTTTTGTAATTAAGCAATAATGAATGCATTTATATATTTCTAAAACTAATAATAAAAAATTAGAAAACAAAAATTTTAATTAATAAAAGCACGATAGTAGTAAGATAAAAGCATAAATTACATAAAGTTAGATTATGTATATAAATTCACCAAATATGGAAGGAAATAACTAGTAAGAAAAGCAGGATGATATTGAAAAGAGAAAAATTTCGGAATTTAAAGAGAAGGCCCAAGAGAAAAAGCGTACAGACTCAAGGTTAGGCTTTCAAACAGTTATTTTTTTAAAGCTTAAAAAAAGGGGTGGGTTAGCAGTTAAAGTGCTTGTGATCAATAATTAAAAATTTAAACCATTTTTTGCTTTATAATATTAAATTATTGTTATGAGATTGCACAAAACATTCTCAAATTACAAAATGCTATCATTTAGATTAAATAAAATAACTTCAAAGGCAACAAAATTAACATTTAATTTAAAAAACTAGAAATGAAACACTCAACTACCATCGTAAGCGTATGATTTAGCCTGTTTAAATAAGATAGCTATCATAAGAAGATTTCAAATTTGATGAGCAATTTGACGATGAGAATATCGATTATATAAACTCAAAGATCTAAGAGTTTAAGTTGAAAATAGTTAATCCTCAATCTGAAGAGGAGCTCTGGAAAGCCCTTTTAATTTTCGAGACGATGTCAAAAAAAAGTAATTCGCTTATTTTCTACTAAAAATACATTTTTGACTTTATATGCTTAGTTATGCATTTGATTAAATATATCAGCGTACCCGCGTTTGATTTAAAATTAAAGAGTGAATAAATAAATATTCTTTTTATAGCATTAAAAAAAACAAAAATAAGGAGTTGATAAAACTTTTTTGAATATGGATGGAACAAAATATGTTAACTTTTCAAACAAAATAAATCTTCTAAAAGGGCCTTTTAAGTAGCTTGTTACAAAGCATACATTGATAGCAAAATTATGATAAAAACTTTAATTGAATTTATATGATTTTGCTTTTTTAATAGTATTTTATCAGATTAATAATACATTTGCTTCAGAATTAAATTAACTTGATTTTAAATTAATACCACAGTAAGCTCAGTAAATATAAAGGGTACTCTTTCCAAAGATCTCAATTTTGTCAGGCAGTTACTTTAGCAAACATAGAGTCCTAACATATCAGATGAGTGCAAAGTAAATATTTATTATTCATGATTGTATGTGATAGAAATGTCATTATAAAATGCATTTATTCTAATGTATTTTTCCAAATAAAAAAATCTCTTTCTCTGATCTCTCTTTCTTTCTTTCTCTCTGCCTCCTTTGTTTCTAAATTTTCTCAAATCTTTTTAATAATTCTAAACAGCTAGGAACTTTACAAATGCTTTCAGAAATTACTGAATCGTTTAAAAATCTCAGCGACATCGGCCCTTAAGCTGATTAATTTGTTTTCGAATAATACCTAAGAGTATATAGACTAGCTAAGACAGAGAAAACCTTTGCAACTGTAAGTTCGCTCGATTTCAATAAATTTTATTTTCAAAAAGCCTTGCAAACAAATTTAATTATATTTTTGCTATTAAAAGGTTTTGCAAGCTATTTCACAATTAACAATGGATAATATTAAATCAAGCGAATACTTTATACATCATGGTTTCTATCCAGAATTTTTGGCTACATTTGAAAAATTGATGACAGCTAATTCTTAGCTCTATTTGGAAACTATTAAAGATTTATGTATAATTTTGCACGGACTCTCAAGGCAACAACATCCTTTTGACTATAATCACGAAAAATTGGGAAAAGTTTTTCAATATTTGATTTAAACAAATGATTGCGATATCCACTTCGATCTCTCCTCTGCAATCGATAATATAGTAAGATCCTATTCAAGTAATTTAAATTATAATTTTGTGAAAGAGAATAATGAAAATTTTTTCTAAAATAGACAACAATAACTTTGAATGGGTTGCTAACAAGTTTTAAGAGCTCTACAATCTAGGACTTATGAATGTTGTTTTAAAGCTCATAAATTAAGAAAATGTATGGATTCCTGTTAAGGGAAATAAAATCTTGAGTGCAATCTCCCACATCCAAAATGATAAAATTAGACATGTAATAATTATTTTTTCTCACTTATCACTTTAAATTGTATTTATTTTGTGTTTTAAACTTACTTTCCACACATAAATCGAACAAAAAAAACAAAAAAATCCAATCCGTAAATTGATAGATACGGGAAATAAATTAAATAAAGATTTATAGATAGATAGATACAGCTGTGGGAAAATTATAAAATTGGTTTAGATATACTTAATTTTTTTAATTAATTGAAGGACTTTATGATATAAATCCACGAAAGTGGAGTATTCGATTAGATCTTAACATCTATTAAGAATTCTCAAATTATGCTTGTGCTTAAATATCACCTCTTTTTGACCTTGAAAAATTTAGTTGACGGAGGATGTATTTACTCTGAAAAATACAATTATTTAATTTAAAATTTACTTGATCCACAAGTGATAGAAAAAAAATAGGTAAACATTTTTATTATTTTTCACCTTAATAAATCCACTTGCTTATTCAAATTTAATGATTAATTGTTTAAATTTCTTAATCTATGCAATTTTTAACATAACTAAGTAACTTCTAGAAAAGAAAATCTAGTAAGAACGGGAAAAAAAACAAATAGAAAAAAATAAAATAAACAATCTTTTGTTAATTTTAAATTATAATAAATAGCTTTAACAGTAGGTGATTGAAGTGATATGGCTTGTTTTATAAAAAGAAAAAAAAAAAAATTTTAAGATTGAGATTACCCACTAGCTCATAGAAATCCTTTGTACTATATTATAAGATGAAACAGACAATGACTTGCTAAAGAAAGGCCTTGACATATTTGACAGAGTTATGTCAATGTCGGCCTAAGATGCTAACCAAAAAAAGCACATAAAGTGGCTGTAAAGGCTAGGATTTAATTAAATTATTCATAGTCTTTAATAAAATAAAAATGAAGAAATATGTAAAAAAGCTGTAGCAGTTGTTTCATATCTAGACAGTGATGAAGGTTCTGACAGTGATTCTATGAAAGATGAAAGTCTAGATTGAAAAGTTTATGTGAAAAAATGATAAAGCTATGATAATTTAGATATAAATATATAAATAAATAAAAGAACAACAAATCCCTCAATAATACATACATTCATACAAATTTTTCATTCACTCAACTGCCGAAATTCATTAAATAATTATTTATTCACAACTTTTTAAAAACGAAAACCACTACCTTATTTCGCTTCTGTCTTTCTTGAAAAATTCTTTTAAAATTTAATTGCTTGATATGTTATATAAAATATATAAAATTCAAGGTATATTTCATATTGTTTTTATTTAAAATGCATCTCTACTAACTATTCAACTTAATACTAAATCCTTCACTTTATTACTTATTTACTTATCTATGTATCTAACTATCCATCTATGTATTATCAACTTATCTATCTATCCATCTATGTATTGTCTAACAATCTATCAATAGTATGCTTTTGGCCGAAACGTTATTAAATTTTCTAACAAAATTTTAATAATACTTTGTTTGTAATCAAATATCTAATTTTCATAAAATTTTCCTATTTTTCAGAATTGATTATTTGAAATTATAGAACCAAAACATATAAGTAGTAATAAATACAAATATAATAATATTAGTAAGCATATCATTATCAAATAGTAATTAGATGTGAACTATCAAAAAAAAGCAAAAAAATATATTTATCATGAATATCTATATTATTTATTAATTAATCTTTACGCTTAAACTTTTGTGTAACAATTTTTCAAAATTTTCTTTTTATTTATTATTCAATTGAAAACATAAGATTTAAAGTCATCTAAATCTATATATTGAATTTTTTTTTTGCTTTTTTACACTTAGTCCATTAAATCTGTAAAAAGGAAAATTTTTTTCAAATAAAAAAATTTTTGCATTTACAGAGTGCAAACTAATTAATATTTCTCAATCTTAATTACCTATTTATTGAAAATACCTTGATAATTAGTTAGCTTCATTAATTAATAAAAAATACTATTCATAAAATTGTATTATCTGATTCAAGTGTTGCATTTCTTAAATTACTTAAAATAAAAAAATTAATCCATCAAAAAATAAATATGTGTGTGTAAATAAAGATTAGATAGCGATGTGATTAGGCATTTCAAAATTACTAGAGTATGAAAAATAAATGACACATTACTTTATTAAATCCACTGGTTATTTTATTTAAGTAACTCTCATATTATTCATCTAAAAAATATAATTGGTTCTAAAGCTTTTAAAACTGAGTCAGTAATCATAAAAAAATTTAATAAAATTCAAAAATTTGGTAAAACATGATGATTTTTATAAAATGTATCACAAATAAAGTACTTATTTAATGCAACATAAAGAAATCATTTTAATAGAGTAGTTATTTTACTTTCCATAATTCTTTAAATTTAAGAAATAAAAGTTAAATAACAATCAATATGAAATTTTAGAGCAAGGTTACTTGCTTTAAATAAATAATTTTATCATTAGCTTAAATGAATAAAAAAACTAAAATTTCTTTGTTTTATTGCTTTATAAATAGCATTTATTTTAAGACATTAAATAAAAGATTAAAAAATTATTTACTTCAAAGTAAATATAATTAATGTTAATATTAGAAAATTTAAAATAATTTATGAGAAAATATAATAATAAAGTTGATTAACATTAATAAAACCAAATAAAAAATTAGTATCACTTTTTAAGATCAATAAATATGTAAAAGATTGAATTGATAGGTTCTCACAGATAATTTAAAAAATGATCATTTTAATTTTAATGTTAAAAAGTGTTTTATGAATTATAATTTATTTTAAATAATGTGAAATATCATTATTAAATAGTGAGCACATTAAAAAAAGAGCGATGATAAAAAAACAAAAAAATTGTAGAGATAATGAAAACATAATTTAAAGAGATTTTGACATACTTTAATTTGTAAATATTATTATTTTTATTCACTCGTTTTTAGATTGATAATTTAATAATAATGTTAAAATAATCTCCAAATAATTCTAATAATTAAAATATAAAATATGATCTAATAAATTATTTATTATTAAAAAAATAATCAACTCTTATCAACAGTAAAAATAATAAGAAAATATATTACTTTCTATAATTCTAATCTATAAATATAAATAATTAATCATAAATAAAAATTAGAGTCAAAAAGCTAGTCTTAGTTCTTGGATTTTCTTATCCATAAATTATAACATAAATTTAAAAATAGTTCTATTATTTTTATTTATTATCCAAACATGATGAAAATATGTTTAAAATTTTTAATATACATTACAGTTTTTGAGTTAATGACCAAATTTGATTTAAAATTGGCTGATTTCATTTACAAGCAAAAGATATAAATATTGAAATGTGTTAACTTCATAATGATTGATCAATTTTAACTCATTTTTCATAAAACTGTTAACTAATGCAACTTTCTGAAATATGTTTTAATTTAATTTTTTATTTCTTCTGAAAACTTAAAACCAAAGATTGTTACACTCAATTTTTCTAAGTTTTCTACTGTTTTTAGGTCCCCAACTATTTGCTAAAATGAAGCTTCTGTCGATTATGGTATTGTCTAGAAGTGAAGTTTGATAGATTTTAAGGTATGCTAATTTTTATAAATTGCAGAACCCACTGCTCTAACTCCTTCATCATCTATATTTTCCATATTCATCAAAGTTGCACTGAATGTATGAAGATTAGGCATATGACAAACTTCGGCAAATACTTCTTTTAATGAAGCACTGGTTATTTATTTACCATTAGAGAAAAATAAATTTATAATTTGGATATCATTTAAGTTCTGCATTCCCCTAGCTAAATCACGAATACCATTATCAGTAAGTTTAGAGCATTCATATATATCTAATTTAAAGGTTTTGAGCTAACGTAAAACTTAGCATGAATGCTTAAATATTTCAAGAGATTCATCTGTAATTACTGATTTGTTATCAGCAGTTTTTGTGCGAATCTGAAGACTTTGCAAATGAAGATTAAAACGAAGGGCATGGAGAGCATTATTGAGCTAACAAATATCTACATTTTTGCTTGTATCAAACTAAATAATATATTCATTAGAGCGCTTCATCATTTACTAATAGAAAGTATCATCTAACGATTCCTTCAAGAAAAACCATTCTATAATATCTTGTATTTCATCAAACTTGTCTTTTGTTAAGCGAACTCCTATTTTAGCACCAGTGGGATTTGCTATTGATTTATTTCTTAAATGTATACCAAAAATAAAATATTCAATAAATGTTTCAGAATGTATTCTTTGAATAGCAATAGGACCTCCATTCATACCAGAAGTAGCATCGTTTTCATACTCATATACCTCCTTTCCTAGCTTAATAACTTTGTTCTTCACACAATGCTAAACTATTTCTTAGCAATCCTCTGGATACCCGTGAATCTCGTAGTTTTTAATAATTGTTTCAGGTTTTTCTGGATTGTAGAGTCCAAACCATCCTGTGGATAAACCAACGGCCTATTAAAGAATAAGTATAGCTACATCATTCTCTTCACTCTATTTAAATGCTGTGTTTTTATACTTTTCTAAAACTATTCCTCTTGCCACTTCTACTTCTTTGAAAACAGATTCTGTTCCTTTTAAACCAGGCCAAAATCTAATTCTTTAAACCTTGCGAGCAGGCTTTGTCCTATCATAAATTATATGAGCAGCAGTTATCACATGATTAGGTCCAACCATGCTACCTGTTCCTCTTTAGATAGTATTATCACTGAATTCAGCTAAAATATATCCAATAGCAGTTTGTGGAAATTCTAAAATTTAATCTCCAACGCGCTTTCTTTCATCTTAATCTTTAACTTTCAAAGTAGCTTTTCCCTCATCAGGTATTTTTGCTTATAAATTAGATTAAACTTTTATAGCTGCTTCGTTTCTGTAAGTATTTTTTAACGGATTTGAAAAGGCTGTCATCTATGTAAGTTTACCTATTAAATATATAAAATAGCATTTATAATAATTCAAAATAAAAATTGATGTGCTTCAAAATATTTTATCCTAAACAAATTTTATTCATTAAGGGCTAGCTTATATAAAAAGAATGTTGTGATTCTTTTAATCTAAATGCTTACCACTGACAAAGTTTCCATAATCGAGTAAATGTTAAAGTTCTCTATCGAACTCATATCTCAAAAATGCTTCATCAGGAGGAGAGTTTTTGCTTTTATAAATAGTTCTTGCTTCAAATTTTTTGATTCCCTTCATAATTTCTTTTTCTTCTGCTTCCTTTCTTCCGAACTCTTCATAGTCCCAGTCTATATCTTGCATATCCATTTTAACTAAACCTAAATTTATGTTTTTTTTTTAAAGTTTTATTTTTTTATTATTAATTAATATAATCTGATTATATCTAAAATTTTGAATTAAATCACACATTTAAATATAGAATATTATTATCATTTTTCTATCAAGAATTTATTTAAAAGGTTGAAAATTGATTGAAAGCTAGCAAACCACCGAAAGAAATTCTAGCATACTACAAAAATTAATTCATCATAAAATTTATATTTTATTTGTTACTTACAATCAATCATACTTAAATGAACTTAAAACGCCAAATATAGCTATAGTTTAAATATTTTTGAAAAAATAGCTCTTATTGTAAAATATTTAACTCAATAAATCATTTTTTTATTAAGATTGATTATATATTGTACATCGTTTTATATTATTTAAGATAACATGCTAAAAATTTGTAAAGCTTGTCAAGTCTATTTTTAGTGAATTTTTTAAGCCATCTAAATAAATTTTCAATTAAGTAAAAAGAAGATTTCAAAAAATCTAAATGAAATGAAATTTTTTAAATCAAAATAAATTAAATCCATTTACAATAAAACATACAATTAACCAAGCATTTTATAAAATTACGAAATATTTGATTTAGACATGAAAAAAAGTTAGAATTATTTCTAGAAATAAATTTAAATATTTAAGAAAAAAATGATTCATATTTTATTTAGAA
Source organism: Tetrahymena malaccensis 436 (assembly GCA_000231845.2). Lineage (NCBI taxonomy): Eukaryota > Ciliophora > Oligohymenophorea > Hymenostomatida > Tetrahymenidae > Tetrahymena > Tetrahymena malaccensis. The sequence continues at coordinate 275,214 of JH719969.1, forward strand.
CCATATTTTAAGCCATTATCAAAAATAAACTCCATAAATTAAAAATTATTATTTTAATTATTGCAGTTATTATAATTTACAAGTATTTTTTTCAACAACAGCAACAAGATTTACTTGTTTATACTTAAGTATCAGCCAGTCTAATATTTGGATCGTTATCAGATACTATACCTCTCTTTTTAAGTCTTTCATATATTTCTGATATTTTTTATGAAGAAATATTAAATTGAAGGTTAAAAAAAAGAATTTACTTTTAAAAAAATGATTAATTATTTTTTCGAAATATGAAGTATCAACAGGGTCAGCCGAGACTGTTGATATTTCAAAAATATCTATATCCTTATCTTCTTTTTTAACTATTTAGTAAGCTTCTTCATAACCAACTTTTCTTTAGCTTTTCAGATCTTTTTTGTTTCCAATTACTATTATATAAGGATCTTCTTCATCTTGTTCTATACAATTGCTCTTAATCTCTTCAATCCAATTTTTCACATTGCAAAATGAATCTTCTTTAGTTATATCATAAACTATTATAGCACCAACTCCACTTTTGTAGTGCCTATTTTTCCATTTTACATTAATTAATAAAAACATTATAAAAAAAGAAATTAACAAATAAATACTCCTTTGTGATGCCTCTGTATTTTTCTTACCCAGCGGTGTCCCAAAGCTAAAAGACTACATGTCTATTCTCATGAATTTCATGCTCCCAGACATGGTAGTTGAATCCATAGGTTGGCTTATATTTAGTAGAATTTCTTGATTTTTATATGATTCTAAAAAGAGTTAGTATGATTTAGAGTAAGAACATAAATAAATTTTTACTTGTTTACAACGTAAGTCTTTCCAACTTGAGCATCACCTACAATAAATACTAAACATTTATAGCAAATTTATTTTTAATCTTAGAAATTATCTTAGTAAAATACTTTTAAATTATAATGGTTCTTATTTATTGCTTTCAGCCATTGGTTTCTACTTATTTCTAGATATGCGAACAGACAAATTATAAAAATATTTAGTCTTAATTTCAATTAAAATATATAGATATGATACTAAGCTCTTTTTTTTTTAAATTATAAAAATCAAATAATTTCAAAAATAATATTTTAGGTTATGAGACTAATTAACAATTTTTATGTTAAAATAATATTATAAAAAATAACTTTTCGTTAAATTAAATATTTAAAAGAAAATACATTTTGTGTTATCACTAAATAGAAAATAACAACATCAAATAAAAAAATTTAAAATATAATCTGGTTGATATTGATTTTGTAATTAAACTCAAACTCTTTTTTGGTGCTGATTGCTCATATTAAATATTTAATTTATTTGAATTTCTTTACGTTTGAAAAATTAAAATAAGTAAAAAGAAAAAAATATAAAAGATTTTAAGCAAATAAAAATACTTTAATGAGCGGAAAGTTATAAGCAGGATTAAGCAATAGCGGTTATAAAAGGGAAGAATATAATGAAGATCCTTCTTCCAAGGAATTAAATGCCTATGTTTAAAATCTTTTAAAATAAATGTAAGATAGATTTGAAGATATGAGCGGAAACATAGTAGGCAGAATAGATGAAATGAGTATTTTTTTGAAAAAAGCATTTAAAATTAAAATTAATGAAATATTTTTTAAATCTACATTTTATTCAAAAGGAAAAAGAATTGATGACATTGAAAAATCTGTTTCTGATTTAATGAATGATTTGGGAGTTGATGACGTTGATTTGCACGCTAATGCAAGAAATGTCAAAATTTGAAAAAATAATGCAATGTAGTTAAAATTAAATTAGGTATATTAAACAAAACAACAACAACAAAAGTATAAAATGAAATAATCTCGTCAAGAGACAGCAATACAAAATAATTAAATCCTATAATCAATTACAAATATAAAACATTATCACTGTATGTATTTATCTATCTTTCTATATATCTTTCTGTACAGCTTTTTCTAAACATTTTCTTGTTTAAAAAAAACTTATTGATATTAATAATTGTTTGATAGACTAAATTAATATAGGGAATTAGATATCCACATATGCTTATTTTAAGCTATTTTAAATTTTTGTAAAATTGAAGACATAGGTTGAAAGAAAGAAGTTGTTAAATTATCTGATAATTTGTGATGGTTTTATCTTTTAAGAATTATATTAATATAAAGTAATACTAACAAAATATTTTAATTGATTTTAATTAGCAAAGTTTGGTTTGTTCATTTATTTGATGAGAGATTTTATTTTTCAAGTTCGCTCTCAATTTAATATTGTTCCAAACCAAATTTTACAATTAACTTTTGAACTAAATCATTTATTTTTTTATTTTATATTTCTATTTCTTTTTCTATCAAATCAGCAACTCCTTTTAAGTTCTTAATTTATTTGCTATTTTCTAAAATAATTTCTATTTGATTCCTTTTTCTCATGTAGTCAATCATTTCATCAGGTTTTATTTCTTCTTTGTATATTTTTTCTGCTCTCAAGCGCTGCATTCTTATCATCTGCTTTATATTAAAAATAATTTCAGGCCTAATTGTTTCTATTTTTTTGAATTTTGGCTTGATTTATTGGCTTTTTTATTATGAGTTTTACTAACTTTCATTCATTTCAGTAGTTATATACTCCATTATATCTTTGTAAGAATCATCAAAATGCGAATAGAACATTTTATAATTTATTTAGCTTTACTATTCTTTATCAATTTTATTTTGTTCTTATACTTGATCTATCATATTACTAAGTTTAAAGCCTTTCTTCTTAGATCTTTCATAGCTATTATCTTCCATCTTAGAGAGTAAATTGCTATTTTTAAAACTGCTTGTGTTGAAATCAGAATATGAATTAAATTTATCAGAGTATTATTCTGGTTTCTCCTTTTTAATGCTCAAACTGCTTGCTGCATTCGATTTATTCTACTTTTCAGTCTCTGGAAGTGTGGCAGAAGACTTATTATCCCCAAAATCTAATATTAATTTAAAAGGAGTAACGAAACTAGAATTTTTACAAGACTAAAAATCCTTCAGCATAAAATATTGTGTGGTATATTATATATTTATTATTTTTAATAAGAATCAAATGTTTTTTTTTTACAAATAATTTATAAAAATAAATAGAGTTAGAGCGAAGAATTTATTAATGACATAGAATAATTAAAATTGAAAATTTGTTAAAAATACTGGCAAATATATATAAATCCATTATGCACTATTAATTTTGCTAATAATAAATAATAAAACTTCTTTTTTACTTCACATTGAAAATAATATTTTTTATAATGTTCTTTTTAGTAAAATAAATTTTCTGATTGATGAAATGAGCTATTTTATCATTTGGAAATTATCAAGAAGTTATTTATTAGTTAAATTTTCCATTTAAACTAAAATAAAAAACATTATTTTTCAAATATCATTTTTAAGATTAAAAATTATTGATATTTTACTAAAAATTTTAAATATTTATTTTTTAATAAATTTGTTGAGTTATTTTTTATTGTAAATAAGTAAATTATTCCTTAAATTTTCCTTTTTAAACTAAAATAAAACATATTATTTATTAAAATATATATATTGTTCATCAAATATAAAATCTATATCATAAATGTGTTCTATTATTTGTTAAAAAAATGTGATAACTATTAAGAATATTTATTTTGAATTAAATTTTCTAATATTTTTAGAATATTAATTGATTGAATTTCTTTAGATTTTTAAATAACTTTTATATGGTTTATATACAAATAAATTAATAATTTATTGAATAAAAGTTAAAAATTGTTTATTTTTTTTATGCGAAAAACTAACATAAAATTGAAAAAAAGGCAAGAATTCGTTTTATATTTCTATATGTTGTGAATTTTTATAATAGACCTTAATTAACTAATTCATTTTTTAATATAATTAATGATGTGCAGAAAATATAAAATGACAATAGTAGGTAATTAGGGGGTTTTTTAAATTTAATTAAATTTTCTACTTTGGTAATCAAAAAATCTACCAATAAAAAAAAATTAATAAAATATCCCAAACTTTTCTTATTCAGAGCTATTTATTGTAATATCAATAATCCAATATTGCAATTAATTATTAAAAAACTAAATTCTAATTAAAATTATCATAAATTCGATAAAAAAAATGACTAACATAGATAACACTGATTTCATCAAAGAGCTCAACGAAAAATAAGTATAAGTTCTTTAAAAATTCAAAGAAACCCTTGAGGTATAGTCAAAGACAGTTTTCACAGCAGAAATGTCAGAAGAAAACAAGAAATTTTACTTAAATTAGAATGAAATCATCCGCATATTGTTAGCACGTGATTTTGATCCTAAAAAATCTTTGGAGATGTGGAAAAATTGGGTTTAATGGAGAGAAACAAATAAGCCTGAAACTATTAAAGAACAGGATATTGTTGAGGAACTCAAGGCTGGTAAAGCATTCTTAAGTGGAACTGTAGATATTTAGAAGAATCCTATATTAGTGGCTGTTTTTCGTCGCCATTTGCCAGGAGTTATACCAAGAGAAGTTACTGAAAAATTCTTTATATATTACTTAGAAGATGCTTTAAAAAAGGCCAGGCAAATAGGATCTGGGCGCATTACTATATTTGCTGATATGGTTGGATACTCTAATAAAAATTTCTCAACTAAAGATTCAGATCTAATCAAAAAGCTTCTCTCTATATTACAAGATAATTACCCTGAAAGTCTAGGCAAGCTTATTATTTTCAAACCTACCTGGCTATTTAAATTTGTTTACGCTATTGTTAAGCCATTCCTCTCCAAACGCACTAAAGAAAAGATTATTTTGTTAAAAAAAGAAGAAGAAATTTTGAAATACATCTCAAAAGAAGAGTTATTGGCTGAGTATGGAGGCACTAGTACCTTTTAATATGCCTACCCTCCAGGCTCAAAACCCCTAAATGTTTTAGAAGGAAAAGTTGAGTTAGTAAACGAAAAGCCTGAGAACGGAGAAGATGCAGAAGTTGATTAAAACATAGTAGATTGAAAACAAAAAGATTAATAAATAAATAAATGTTTTTTTTAGTGTATATTAATGTAATGTATAATATGCAAATTTATTCTTCTTTTTTAGACTTTAATGATTCTTTCTAATTAAAATAAATATTCTATTCAACCTTTATCACATTCTTTATCAAAATTTATCAAAAAAATTTGATACTTTTGATTTTAACAAATAGAATTTAGATAAATCACTGTACTTATAGTGACTAATTAAATTTTACTCTATAAAATATGAAACAATAAGCAATAAACTATATTCTTGAATTTTCTCTAATACTTCATGTGGATATTTTACAATTCAAATAAAATTGATAGAAGGAACACTTTAAAATAACTTAAAACATAAAATATAAAATTCAAATTTAATTAATCAAGCCAGCAAGCTATAAATTTAGTATTCCAATTTACTTTTAAATAAAATTTTACTTCTAAAATGAAATGTTAATAGTAGGAATATAACTTTCTTTTGATAAATTATAATCATTATTTTTCAAAAAATCTATATTTATTTTTATCAAATAAAACTAATTTTAAAGAATAATTTATTATTTAAAATTTATCAGAAAATATTAAAACAAATTTGATGCAACTAATATTCTATTTGTTAAAGTAAGATTTAAAGTTTGGTAAAAAATATTTTAAATTCAATAAAAGTCAAGCCATTTATTAATCATTCCAATTTATTTTTAAAAGCAATTATTAATTCTTAAAAGAAAACATTTCGAGAAATATAATTTCATTTTAATAATTATAATTACCATTTTGATAAATTATAATAAAACTTTTTAATAAATTTTATTTTTCTTTATATAATTAAATTTTAAGCTATTTTAAAGAATAAATTTAATATTTAAATTTATTAAAAAATATCAAAATAAATTTGATACACAAAATATTCTATTTTTTAAAGTGTAAATAAAAATTTATCGTCTGTTATTAACTATTTTAAATTTAATAAAAGTAAAGTAACACCTTATTCAATAAAAAGTATTATTTTGTATTTTGGAAAATTCAAATCATTTATTTTTTCTTCCTAAAAATTAAAAATTAGATGGAAATAATTAAGTAATTATTTAAAGTTTAATATTTTATAATGATTAATTTATTATTAAAAAATTAAATAAATAATCAAAAAATGTTTAAATAAATTTTGTTTTTCTTACTAAATTAGCTTTAAATATATTTTAATCCTATTTTACTAAATTAAATGTATCTCATTAAATAATAAAATATTTAATCATTTTACTAAAATTTGAATTCTCAAACATCAAAAGTAATTAAATTGCTTTAAATTATTGCTAAATTTATTTTTATTTAGAATTAAGTAAACTAATTAAATAGTAGATTTTATATGAAAGTTATAATTTTAATTAACTAATAATGATTAAATAGCTTTTAGAATTACATATAAAAAATTTAGTAATTTCAATTAAGTTGCTTCCAAATTTACTGACTAAATCAATCAATTAAAGTGAATTAATTTTTATTATTTTATTTTTAAAAAAATATTTTTTATTGTAATAATAGTTCTTCCATAAATAAGATATATTTTTATCTATAATTAAATATCTGTTTTGTATTTAGAATAACCTTATTGAAATAAATATCTATTATATAGCATAAAAGCGGAAATTTTTTAAAAAATATTTTAAAAACACTTCAATATTAATTTAAAATATAAAATTTTAGAATTAGTAAAAATAAAAAGGTAATGTATCTATTATATAAAAATAATAATCATACAGAATTTAATATTAATATTATATATAAAAACGCTTAATTTATTTACAATAATTAATTATTTTCATTTTAAAAATTCAATATTTGTTCTCCCTAATCAAAAAATAGTCTTAAATTTTCTAATATTTAATCAGAGAATATAAAAGTGTATTTAAAAAAATACTTTTCCAAATGAAATTTTCAGCATTTTCTAGAATATTTTACTTTAATTAAAAGAATTTAGGGTTTCAGAAATACAAATGTTGAGAATGAAATAAATAAATTGAAAGAATATTTATATTTTTATTCCTTGTTTCTTGTTTAGAATTAAATAGAATAAAGTTAGTTGAAGGAGAGCGAATTTAAATATTATTTTGTTGAATATGTGATTTTATCTAGTAAATTGGTTTACATATTTGTTGTGATGAATGGATAGATTTATAAAATTGTATATAAATTAAATTAGGTACTTATATAAATATAATGGTTTTGAATTTATTTGTATTTTTAATTTAAATATAAATCCCACTAACTAATTAACTAACTAACTATTAAAGTTTATTATTAGCAGGAAAATGCAAGTTATTAGTTTTGAAGAATCTACTTTTAATTTAGGAGATTGGTTTTAATAAATAAATATTAAGGATAAGTTGGTATGTTTGATTTTTATTACTCAGCAATTAATTGGTTATTAAATGTGATTATTAGTGATGAATTATTTATAATATTTCAAAAATAATTTTAATCTTTTTTTATAGAGATTTTTACTAGTTACTTCAGATTTTTATTGATAAATTAGCAGCTTCTTTCATATTTTATTGAATGTTAAAATATATAAATAAAGAGCTTCCGAAAAACCAAATGTAGTTTTCGTGAAGGAATTTTTTAGAGTCTTTGAGTTTTAAGTAAAACAGACCAAAAGTTAGCGAGCTTAAACCTGCTGCCAATTAAGGAGCTAGACAATAGCTTGTTTTTTCCCAGACAAATTATGTCACATACTTTTGTATCATCAAACTGATTATGTATTTAGAGATAGGTTGAACTAAAATATTCTTCAAAATTCCTAAATATCTTAATATTTTTTAAACCCATGAGTCTTAATTGTTTTAAATTATTCTAAACTGTTCACTAATTTCTTCAATTTGGTTTTAAAAAGGGGCACCTCTTTATCTGACAAGATGGCGGTGTTAAAACTATTGCTGGAGTTGCTCGTCAGGAACGTTTTAATGATTTTCTTAAATTACATCATATAGATCCAGTATACAACTAAATTTAATTGCGTTATTTACTTGACCAGCTAAATAAGATTTCATCAACATATTTTATTCACGCTATAATTAGATCATAGCTTGTTTATCCTTAAGAATTTGCTCCCCTAGATTAGAGGATATTTAATCATTTTATTAATTAAGTTTTGCTAATTGCATAAGCTACATTAGAAATGGTTGTTCACAATAATGTTTTCTATATCTGTATTTGCTTCCGTATAGCGAAGAGTTTTTGTGTTTTGTATTAAGAGATTGAATAGATTTTAAGCAAGCTATTATTAAATTAATAAAGTTATGAATTATATTTCAATATTTTTATTTCTCTCTTTTTCTTTTTCTTTTTTATTATATTGAATTATTTGTTAGTAAATTTATTTATTTTTTTCAGCACTATCTATATTCAAAGCAAATTCTAGTCAATATTTGTATCTAAAGCTATTATCATAATAATTTTTAATGACTCAAAATTTATATTAATCAACAATCATTTAATTTTATTTATAAAAAATTTATAAATATCAAATTTGTATTTATTTCAAATAAAGTATTCTGACAAAAACAAAAATCAATAATTTAACTCAAGATAAATCTTTAAAGCCTTAATATGATTAACACAGCCCTTAAATTAGGAAGCATTGAAATTCCATAATAAATGATTTTTTGGACAAAAAGCAATATATGCGCTATTATTCCTTGTGTTCAATTAGTGCCTGGGCGTATTAAAAATATATTTGCACTTAAATTTTATAAAAAAGCATATTTATTTCAAAATAGATGTCCTTATCATACCCAAAAGAAATGTTAGCTATTTCAACGATTTAGAGCTTTAAGAAGTAATAAATTTTATTTTAAGATTAATATTAAGTTTTAAATATAATTATCAGGTATTTGATATTGGTTTGCTTACAAGATTCTTGACCAAAGGCTTAGAAAAATATTATACAGCAACATCTTCTACTGTTTACATCCATGTAAATTAAAGCAAAATTCATATTTAGGTTGAGTAAGAAATGTATAAAAAATATTAATATTAGAATTATAATCCAAACGATTCAGAGTCTTTAGAACAAGTATATGTGCATATCATACCTAGAAAGCCAGCAGATTTTTAAAATAACGATGACATTTATAAAAAATTAGAAGAATATGATGCTGAGTAAATTTTATATATAATAAATAGAACTTATGCTAATATTTTTAATTAAATTTAAAACAAAGATTTACAAAGAAATTTAAATGGGGTTTCACTCAAGCAAACTCTTCTTTGAACGGTGTCCTTGAAATAGAAGCTAACGAATGCAAGAAATATTCAACTTTCCTTGAAACATTCTAAAGAGAAGAAGCAGAAAAATCTTGAATTCACCTACAAATTAGAATCAATAAAATTTAAAGCTTTTATGTAATAGAAGAATGAAATATCTTCTATCAATATCAAAAAAAAAATAATAGATAAATAGATAGATAGATTGATTGTTTTCTCTATGCATTCAGCAAATACAATAATTAAAATTTAAATTTGATTTTGTCATATTTATTTGATAAAAAACAGAATAAATACAATATAAAATAATTGAAGTAGAAAAATGTAAATAGTGATTAATATGTATAAACCTCTGTATCTTTAATTTTTAATCAATGAATCAAAATCAAGCTAATTAAATTCACTAACTTACTTTTCAATTTACATTTTTTTCAAAAAATAAAAATACTAAATTGAAATTGAAAAATAAATAACTATTCAGAAGTTAAGTTTTATCAAAGGCAAAAATAAAATTAGTAAGTAAATAAATATATTTAACCTATTCTTCGTTTTGATGAGGGTAAAAAAACTATTTTTAAAAGCTTTTTTGAATATTAATGATTTAATTTTTTTAGTTAATAGGACTCAAATATAAATACTCAATGTTAATATTATTTTTATCATAATTAGGTAAAAACTAATATAAATTAATAAAATTTCTATGACCTATTTTTCATTTTAGTAAATACCATTTTGTTATTTAAATCAAAATAGAACAATAACTATAAATTAAATCGTTTTCATATTTATTGATTAAGTTTTTTTAGTTAATATATTTCAAATATAGCTATAAGAATGTTACAATCCAAGTTAATATTATAATTATGATTAAATTCACATAGATTTAAAATATTATTATAAATTCAATTTATTATTTAAATTTATATCTTTAACAAACAAAAATTAGCTCACTTTTTTCTCTGCTACTTTTTCTAAAACTAAAAAACCATCTAAATAAGATAAAAAACTCTAAATATTTATGAAATAACATTTTATTAAAATTCTATTTTGTTTTAATTAAATCCTAAATTAAAAAAACAAATTCATATTAGTAATTCATAGAAAAAGAAAATAAAGTATTCTTTTTATCATAATAAATTCAGTTTTTCATTTTTTTTTGTTTTAAAAGCTGTTTTTAAATAGCTAATCTTTCATTTTAGATTAAATATAATATTAATATTCTTAAAAATATTTAATTTGAGAGTAATTAATGTAATTTTGATAATGTTTTAATCTAAAATAGTTAATTAAAATACTATTTGCTAACTTAGAATAATATTTAATATTCTTATCTCTCTATATAATAAAGTAATGTTCATTATATATTAGAGATATATTTTATTTTCTAATAATTCAAATAATTTATTTATGAAAAAAAAAAAAAATAATTTTTGTAAACATATTTTAGTATTATTTTGTGCTTGTTTTTGTTTTGTTTTGATTTATCAATTAATAAATAACTAAATAGATACTCTTGGTATCTAATTCATTTGATTAAATTGTAAATGAATCAAACAAATATCAAAATTTGATATTTATTAATTTTATTATGAATGCAAATAGATCCTATGATATTATATTCTTTATGATTGTCATTTTGTATTAATTTTGTTAACAAAGAAATTTTATTTATTTTGCAATATGCTTTGGGAAAAATATTTCAAGATAATTAAATAAACTAATACAAAGAGTTTAGAAGAATCAAAACTAGTAGGAAAAGAAAAAAATATAATAGATGACTAATTTTGGATCACCTTTCAGAAATACTGATTCAGGTATTGTAATTAGAGACCCTGAAAACGAAAAAAGACTTAAGTTAGCTTTCTAGAATTTCTGGAAGTCCAAGTAGGATGGTAAATTTGCATCAGTTTTAAGAGAGATGTTAAATTAATATTTATATTATTTATTAATCTATAAGATAAGGAATTCTAAGCTCAAATTAAAACTGCTGTTAGCAAAGATACAGTTAATTTTATGTTTTATGCTTCTCCTTTGGTCGGTGCTTTGGTAATAAAATGATTATTTTCTAGTCAAAATATCTAAAATACGCGATTCAAATTTAGATTAGTGGAATTAAGTTAAATTTTGAAAATAAAATAAATGAAATTATCTAAAAAAATTTAATAATTCTTTAAATCTTGGATTAAAAAATTGAGCTTCTTGCAAAAAAACTTAAAGATTAGACATTAATCTACTATATATATTTTATTTGGATGGGCTATAATCTATTAATTTTTAAAGCAGCTATTTTAAATAAACATTTAATGAATATCTAAATAAAAGAAAAAGTTATTTCTTTTAAGCTATGCAAAACACTAAGTTTCTTAAGTAATTTGCTAATATGTTGATAGATTAATTTTTATTTAAAAACAAATCAGATCTCAATAAAATATTTTCAAGAAAACTTTTGTCTGTCTTTGATGCAAATTATTTTATTAATATAAAATTAATATAAATTAAAATCATTCAAATCACAAAGCTATTAACAGTCATACAAATTTTATGCACCACTTAATTTTTTACATTAATAAAATGTAATTTACAATAAATTCAAAGAGATTTACTACTTATAAAAAATGTTTATTTATAGTAGAAACTCAATTACTAATTTTAATTATTCCACTAAAATTTGAATTTCCATTTTATAAACTTCAAACTAACAAATTAAAAAACAAACGATAATTGCTTATTTAGAAATAAACCAAGAATTTTTTTATATAAAATAGCTTGGTAAGACATATATTGATATGTTCTGCAATCCTAGATACTTCTATTTCAGAGCATTCACTGTTTCCTTATTCACTTTAGCCGGATACTGTGTTGGAAACGGTTTCAGAAACAGATACGAACATTCTTTATACACCAGAAACTATAACTTATTCCCTAAGGAGTTACAAGACGCCCTTGTTAATGGTGATTCTCGTTACTGCATTTCATGGTGGAAATAGTGAATATGATTTGAAATATTTCAAACACAACAAATAAATAAGTATAAGATCAAATAGAATAGGCAATTAAATTTCTGAAATTGAAATTGTTAATTTAAATATTATTTGTCTTATATAAAGTTACTGCTAATATAATTTTCTTTTAAATAAACTGATCATTTTATTTATCTCATTTGTAAAGCTCATTCATAATTTATTTAATTAACCCTATAACTAGATTAAATATCAACTAATCATATTTGGAGTTAAAAAAACTGACAATAAAATTATTTTTACCAATAAAGGAATTTTAATCAGGATTACTTAAATATTTAACTATTAATAGACAGAGCAACATATATAAAAAGTATAAATGGATCAAACACTGAATTAAAAATGTTAAAATAATTAAATTATTTATTTACAATCAATCAATCAACCAGTTAAATTAAATTTTCATTCTTGTTTTTCAGTATTACCAGATGTTAAACATTTACAAGTCTTATTATCACAGAAAGGAGGATTAGTAGTAAATTTGCATCCACAAAGATTCATATATTAGGTTGCTTCTTCTACTGTAAATTTATAAGGTAAAAAGGCAGTACCCTTGTGTTTTCCGTCGCAAAAAGGCTAATAAAAATAAAAGCCATATTAATTATTTATGCAATACCATTGTAAAATATTTTAAATAAGTTAAAAAGTAACTTACTTAGGAAGTACTTAAACCGCATGAACACCATCTATATTTTTTCTCTCCCAATTTAGGGTTTTCAACCTTTTTTTTATATACAAAATGAGCGATTAGCAACTATTAAATACTCAGTTGAAATTTGTAAATTTATTTTTGAAATGTTTCAGATATTTGTTTTTAGAATGAATTTTAAATTTAATAAAAAATAAATTCATTTTATGCGCGGTCTTATTTTTACTTTGTAAGGTCCTAAGAGAGGAGAAACAGGAACAGGCTTTTAATCACCTAAAGTTCTATCGGGCTTATTTTGAAAATCATATTCCTTAATTTCAATTTTAACATGCTCATATTTAGAATCAGATTAAGGTTTTTGGACTGCAATAAATTCTTCTGTTGGTACCTCTCTCATCTTTTTATAGAATTGACATCTGACGTGATTTAAGCTTCTAGTTAATACTAATTGTTAGAATTTGCTAATCATTTTATAATAAACCTACTCTTTAGGATAATTAATCTATTTAAAAATTGTGTTTTAATTACTTTATCTTATTAAATCTAAGATTTTATTTTTATATACCTCTTTCTCTCTAGATATTTTTCTGTTTAACTTTCTTTCTTTTTCTGAACCCTTCTTAATTTCCAGAATTAAATTTAATTAAAATTTTCAATATATTTTGAATATAAAATCTAAATAAATTAAAACCAATTAATTGCATTTGCTAACTCATTTTATCACTCCAAAAAATTATTTTTTTTATTTTTGTTTTATTTTTTTTAAGTCAATTAAAAAAAATTCAATTGAGTTGTCTTTAATGTCAAACAATTTTACAAGTTAAATTAGGTTCTATTTACATTTATAATTTTTCGCGGAATTTGTAAATTATTAGTAAAAAAAAGATATTAATTCTAAAAAAATTAGTAATTAAAAAATTCATTTAATCCCAAAATTCTAAAATAACATAAATGAGTTAAGAATATTTAAGTATTTTTGAGGAAATAATTGAAAATGTTGAAACTTCCTCTTCAATAAAAGAAATTCAACTTAATCTTAATAAATTTTACCAAAAAATGTAGAGCGAAATTGCAAATGTAAAATTTATATTGACTCAACATTCATCAAATATTGTATTTAATTTATTAGATATAATGGCAACTTTTTACAGAAAACTGTGTCAGCAAACTGTTTAACAGACTGTTTTAGAGTGATAAAGTCTTCAAAAAATTTCAGGATAATATTGAAACAGATATAGAAAATATTTTTATCTTTGATAAGCTAGATAAATCTATTATGTTTAATATATTTTCAGAATATCTTATCTCTTAAATGAGGAAACAATTAAAAACAATAATGGCCAAAAGAAAATTTGTCTATCACTTATTCGAAATTCTTTTCTTAAAAAAATATGAAAACATAAAAGAAGCAATCTTACTCAACACTGAAGGTGATTTTCGTATATTATTTATTAATAAAATCTTCAGAATATAAGCAGACTTTTTTAACTTTTTGGAAGAGAGTCCCTAAGGATTAAATAACTTAGAGTATTTTTCAAAGTTAATATTCTTGTCCAACTAATTAGATTAACATAGCTGCTACTACATTATTAATAAAATAATAATAATGGGAGAAGTTTAGTTGATAACTTAAATTTTAACAAAGGATCTATTAAATGCAAAATAAAATTTAGGAACAATATAGTAAACAGTAAAGTAAAAAATGATAAATTTTAATAAGTACTATCTACTTATAGGAAATATAATAAGAGCAATCTCTCTTGAAGTTAAGAATAAATCTCTAAAGCAAGAAGATGCTGCTAAAATATTAAAAGAGTATTTACAGTCTCTTGATGAAAACAATCTCGTGTGTGTTTTTTGTGATAGAATCTTATTCACTTTTTCTTTCTACAATGATACATCTAAAATACTTGCTGCATATTTTTAGAAGCACCTTCAATACAGTAATTTTATTTAAAGTCTTAAGAATTGTTTTATGTATTTATATTTTATTTTATTCTAGCTCTTCTTTGGAAAAAGAAGCTTAGAGAAATGAAATATCTTTAAAATAAAAATATATTTAATATTTTTTAATTTTAGAATAAAAATTAATTTAATTAAAAACAGGTAATATGGTTAAAATATTTGTAAAGTGCTTAGAAGTATGGAGAAACGATAATTTTATTAGATATAGCCACTAAAAGTTATAATATTGTAATTGAGCTAGCTTATGTTTACTTCCATAAATGATAAATTATTATTTTTAAAATAGTTGTTACAAATTTGATTAGAGAATTCATGGATTTGATAAACTTAAAAGACCTTGAAGATCCATCAATAATAACAAATCTTCAAAAAGGGATTACTTTTAGATTTGAGACTTTTGCTCATTTCGAGTATGTTAGATCATGCTCTCATGTAATTAGATTATTTTATAAATATTGTTTGTGTAATTAATTATTTTGTTTGTATTTAGTGCGTTTGGAAAGCTTTAGTTAAGAAGCTCTAAATTAAAGTAGAAGAGTGCATTGACAAAGATGAACTTGACTCTTTCAACGAATATCCTGATTATATGGATTTAGATTAAATTGAAGATGATATTGAATAAAATGACAATTCTTAGGAAATCTAAGCACGTTTGAATTAAGAAGAAGAAGAGAAAAAAATATAAAATGAAAATGAAAATAAAACATAAGAAAATAAGCAAAAATAAAGTAATAATAGTGATGATGAAAGCGTTGATAGTGAAGAGGAGTCGTTTTATGAAATGAATGTTTAGCATACTGTTGATGATCCTTTGGTTTTGTAGCCTCCTAAGCACTTATATGATTGCCTGCTAGGACTAAGAAGTGATAATTCTAAGCGTTTTGAACTTTCATTAAAGCATTTAAATTTTCTAATCAGAAAAAATGTAGATGATTTAGCTGTATTATGGGAAGAGTTAACAAATCAGTTGTTAAGAATACATTAAATTGATGTATGGATTCCTTAATTTGACGAATATAAAAAGAGAGCCTTAGTTAGTTTGTGCATTTTTAAACCAGAATAAGTTTCAAAGTAAACTTTTTTAGTTGAATATTTTTCTTAAATACAATATTTAATTAGGGTTTTGATTGACAGATTTTTTAGTGCAGAAAGTTATGTAGGAGATAAGCACTTTCTTATTAGCCTTTTTATAGAATCTGCTTAAGAGTTAGCTGACAATCCAAAAAAATATATGAGTGATCAGTTTAATGAGTTTGAAGAGAAAGATGATGGAGCTTTTTATTTCAAAAAAATATCTACCTCATATTGTAATATTTATTCTAAAATCCTATAACTAAGAATTAATTAAATATTTTATTTAGACTAAAAGCCTGAGTTGAGTGAAGATATGAAAAAAGCTCAGGAGGAAAAGAAAAAAAGAGCTGAGGAAAAAAGCAGGCGTTGGGGTGAAACAAGAATAAAATTTTAAGAATAATAGGACACAAGTAATTTAAAGAAAATGAATAGGTCTGATTTACTGATTATTAATAATAATCCAGATGCTTTGTTTATAAACAGATTAAACCAAATCATATAATCTTTTTATTTTCCACTGTTAGTACCTATTAGAGTAAATCATAAGCAACTAATGAGGAAAGAAGTTTTCTTATTATCTAATGTGTTCGCCTTAATGACTACATACATCCAGAATGCAAGTAATTTTATATTTTTTGAAAATTTTCGAAAAATAAAATAAATTTTTTTTAATTTAGGAAATTCCTTGCTTTTTTATAGAATGGTTGAAGAAGCTCTAGATTATGTTGAGGAATTCAAAGATATTTTCGACCTTAATTTTACTCGTGCTATGCTTTAGTGTGTTCTTAAAATATCCATGTTTGTCAAAAAAGATGTTTTAGTGAATTATCCTTTAATTATGAGAAAGCTTGTTTCGGTTAGCCAAATTCTAGCAGGTAATTATTAAAATAAAATTTTTTATTAAAGAATATACTCTCTAATTTAAAACAGAGAGAGGACTTTAGAAAGAATAAGACAACGCTAATAAGTATTTAGTCTCAATGATAGCCAACAATATTTAAAATCTATTTAGCTTTACAGACTTTTCAAATTGATTAGATTAAAATAATTTAAAAAATATATTTTCAATATTTAAACAAATTAATAAGTGAATATCATTTATGTTTGTTTTTTGTTAAAAATTTAACATTGAAAAAATATTTAAAAAATTCTCTCTTTTAAAAATTAAATTGCTGCATATTCTTTTTTAATTTAAAATAATTGTGAAAAAATAGCTATTTAGTTCTCAAAAAAAATATTTAGAAAAATTAAAAAATTTTACTTAAATACTTAAGCTTTGATTAAATTTCGAATGGTTCACAAAACAAAACTTAATTGCTAGTTAGATCAAAAATAAATTTTTCTGTTGATTATTAAGGGGTGCTATTTTGCAAATGTAGTAAGATTAAGAGTGAGTTGGAGAGTATAAAATATTGAATAAGCTATTCAATATATTTGACAATAGTTAGTTTGTAAAGAATTAAAGAGAATGGTAAATAGAAGGATCAAAAAAAATTTTTTAAATGAAAAAATTTAAGCAAAGATAAAGAAAGTGTTAGTAATTCATAGTTTAACAAATATTTTCTCATAAAATAATCCAAATAATTTAAAATATAGACTTACAATTATAAGAATAACAAAGAATATATATTTATAATTATTTACTACATACGTCTGTTAAAAATTTTGAAGATAAAATTTTAGAGACAATTAGCTATTTATTAGAGTTTTCTTACAGAAAGCAGAACAAACTTTTATAACATTCAGTCATAGCAAGAATTGTTAGTTGATTGAAACATAGATATAGTTTATTTATTTTTAAGCTTAGTGATTTTTATAAATGAATAATCTACAAAGCAATATAGGAGCTAGGAGAATTTCTATTAAAACATAATTATCTTCTAATTCTGTATAATAAGTATAGTCAACTACTCCTAAATCAAAAGAAAACTCTCAAGCATAAATACAAAAATAAGTTTCTATCTCTAATAATACTAATATGGAAGGTGTTATAACAGAAAGCGATACTTGCATGAACAACTTATCAAACAACCAATTTATAATTAACTCTCGACACGCAGCATTTATGCTGGATGAAAATATTTCAAACCCATCCTCTCAAAACACAATAACTCACTAAGTTAATATTTTCAATTAGCATTTAAAAGGTGACGGATCATTTGGAAACATGTTGCATAATAGTAATGGTGGCATTTAGCAATTAAACTTCAGTCAATTGTCATAAAATGTTTAGTAGAATAATGTTTATTCTAACGCATTCAAAGATAAAAGATTAACACCAACAATGAGAAAATCGAATAATGATGGAAACTCCTTTAATTATGAAAATAATTTCTTTAATTAACAAAAATGGAGGAATGAAATTTTAAAAAAAGGAGATTACGATGATGGAGGGGGAGGTATTTACTAAAATGACCCTAATTCTTTTAGAAATACTGTTAGAGAGTTTGAAAATGCTGAAATTAGCAGGAATTGTGTTCATATTTAGAAACAGTAACTGTAAAGGCTACCGTTGCAAGTATTGGAAACTAAGAATTCTCTTTAAATTTTGAATCTAAGCTACAACAATTTTGTTATATTTCCTTAAGAATTGTGCCAATTTTTACACTTAAAAATTATGAAACTTGATTTTAACTTTTTAAATGAGATTCCTGAATAAATAGCTTTTTTAAAATACTTGGAAGAGTTATCTGTCTCTAATAATTGTCTAAAGATGCTCCCAGGGACACTTTAAAATATGCCTAACTTGAGAATTTTGAATGTGGGGTAAAACAACATCACTTAAATTGGCTAAGAGATTACAAACATTAAAAAACTAGAAGTTTTATATATCTACAATAATGAATTTACACAATTGCCAGCTAAATTTAGAAATCTAATCCATTTAAAAGAACTCGGGCTAGATTGGTTTCGCTATAACAAACCACCTATTGACACACTACTAACTAGACCTTCTTAGAATTCTCTATTTGCTAAATTATATGATCTATGTGGATAGCATGCATTAAATGCAAAACCAACAATTTCATTTAAAGAGTTTATCAAGCACTTTTCTCTATTGGATGGAGCTTTTGATTTAACAAAAGTAGATGCAAGAGGTCGCACTATTGCATTTCTTGCAGCAGAAAGTGAGGAGCTTGGAGTTTTAAAGGCTCTACTTGAAGAAAATAAAGATATTATTAATCAATAGGACAGAGAAGGTTAAACTCTGTTAACATAGGCATTAGTTGGTAATAAGGTTAGAAGCATTTAATTTCTTCTTGACCACGGTGCTGACCCAAAAAAAGGGGGTGGACACTTTGGAAGTTGTCTTCACATGGTAACTAGCAAACTAAATTAAGAACTCGTTTTAAAATTTCTTGCATAAGGAGTAAACCCAAATGCTACAGATTTAGATGGAAATACCCCTTTGCACATGACTTTCAGTATTTTCTAAAAAGATCCTCTTGCAGCCAAGGTTATATCAGAATAACTACTTTCAAATGGAGCTGATCCAAATATTCTAAACAAAGAATTGTGGACTCCACTACATCTAGCTGTTCGTAAAAACTAAAAGGATGCAATAAAATATGCCTTGTAATATAATGAAAAATTAAAATCAAAACTCGTAGCTTAATCTCCAAATAACTCTTCTAATAACTAACACAACCTTTCTGGCATTTAAAATGAAGATGAAATTAGTTATTGGCAAGATTCTAGAGATTCATCAAAGAGAGCTCCTTCGTATAACATGAAAAAAGATTTTATTGATGAAAATAGCGCTTTTTAAGATTGTGATAAGCTGTAAATTGATTCAGCAACACCTTCAAGGTTAACTTACATGGACAAAAGCAACAACAGTACACCAAAAGTTGGTTCAGAGGATTTAAATTTTTAAAATAGGAGTCAGTTTTATTAGGATGCTACCACGAGTTTTTCAAAGAAATCAGCAAATTTTATCAACAGATAAGAAGAAGACCTTTCTGATGAAAACGAAGATAGATCGCCTGGTCAAACACACAGAACAGCTAATTTTAATAATTAACAGTCTATGAAAATAGCTAAAAATTGTAAAAAGCTATTTAAATTTAATAAAAGTGGAGGCGCTAATAAATGGACAGTAATGCATATAGCTGCAAACTAAGGAAATATAGGTATGCTCGAGATTCTTTCAGAAGCTAACTCATGTCCATATTCGCTCACGAAATTTAATTAAACTCCGAGAAAAGTAATAAAATAAATCATCATTAACTTTAATTTACAATTCTTGAAATTTTAGAAAATTAAAAAATTTCATTTGAATATTTTAAAATAAAATACTTTTGTAAAATAAATAGGTAGCACTGTAAAGCTTAATTCTTTTTAAAATTCTGAGAAAATTTGAAAACAGATGGTTGCTCAAAAATGTGTTAGGAGAAGAATATCAAAATGAGTTCTCTGCTAGGGATAATGTAGTTGAAAGAAATATTTAAAATTTACGTGGTTTTATAGCTGAAACTATGAAAAGGAAGGAACACTTTTTGCATGAGTAATTAGATCTGTTTGATGATAAAGAATTTGGTTACGCAATAAAAGAAAATATGTAAAATAACAAAGCTCAGAACCCAAGGAATAAAGAAAATGGGAATGATTCTGATGAAGATGAAGTATTAGATCCAGAATTAAGTTTTGATAAAGTAGCTACCACTTTTAAATTCAACGGATTACTTGCATAGTAAAGCTCTTAATAAATGTTAGCAGGAAGCACAGATAAAACTAATTCAATAATTCCTCCAAATAGTGGTACACTTAAGCCTTAGTAGTTTGGCAGCATAATACGTTAAAACAGTAAGGGGTCAGCTTAAAAATTCAAAGATGAATCAGGTATCAAAATGAAATAAGATCAAGAAGATGATAATGATGATGACGATGATGATGACTTAATGAATGATATTGATGAATGTGATGAAGATAATGACATGGATGAATAGTGTGAAGAAAATGGTAAATCTAAAAACACTAATAATTTTAATGGGGCATCTAGGAATATTGTTAAGATAAGCAACAACAATGATGAGAGGTCTTGTGTTTTTATGAAAAATTTACCAAATGCCAATGCTATTCCTAATTCTTCTAATCCTCTCTTATAAATGATGCTAAACTTCAGTGAGTTCTAAGGGAATTAGTAATATATGAATGCCAGTAAACAATAAGAAATCGAAGAGCAGAAAAAACTAATTGAAAAATAAGAAAACACCCTCACAGTTGATTTTTTTTCTGACATTTAGTCATTAGAATAAGAAAAATTTGGTATGGAAGTAGAAAGATTAAAAAATCATTTCTTATATACAAATACGATCTTTTAAGAATGTCTTAATAGTCTCATTTTATTCTAATTAATTCATATTAGACTTTCATATAAAAACATGAAATTTATTTGTGAGAAAGGTACTCTACCTAGAAACATTCACATTATGAATGAATTCCTTCACTCTAAAATGGGCTAGCACTTTATGGAGGAACAAAAGCAATTTATACCTTCAATCTTAGTATCTTTTTTACATGAGCTATTAAGTAGAATTTAGGTTCTGCCTGAATTAGATCTTGATTAAGGCACTGCATATGTTTAATTTAATAAAATTGCTTAAGCAAATAAACAGAATTAATTGCTAAATATGTTGATTCTTAGAACAAGAGATGCTCTTTGCAATTTAAACTGTTTTGATTTTATGAATGAATATTAGGAAAAATGCCTTTACACTTATAATTTACAAAGTGAGAAAGGAAATAAAGATCACATCATGGCCTTTTCTACTAGTGATTTTACTAACACAACTTTTCTTGACTACGAAAATATGCAGAGTATGCACTACATAAATAATGTAAAGCCCATTTTTTCTAATAACAATGCACAAGGAAGTAATTTCGCAAGCAATTAATACCACATTATAGGATCCCCTAACTATTATAATTCAATAAAATAGTAAATAAACTCCCGCTAAAGAAAAAGCCAGTCATAAACTGGAGATAAATTAAAACCATCCTTCAATGGAAATGCAACATAAATAAAAAATTCTAAATAAATAAATCAAACATAACCCTAATTCATTTAACAAAACTAAAAACAAGTTTTGCAGGATAAAAATTCAAAGAATATATCTTAGCTTCTCGAAAGCAAGCAAGCAAATTTATAATAAAACAGCATTATGAGCACCGATTAAGATAGCAATTTTGCAAAAAACTAAAACTTTTAAATTAATAACCAATATTAAAAAATAAATTAAAATAATTCCAAAACATCAAAATCATTTATTTCAGATGGGCATATTGATTGCTCCTCTTTCATAGATGTTTCAAGTGCAGCAAACTAAAATAAAAAACTATCTAACTAACAACCTACTAAAAATAATTTTAGTAATAATTACATGTATTTTAGTAAATTGCAACAAGAAGAATATAAAACAAGAAATGATGGTTCTATGAGTCCATAATTCATATAGTTAAGTTAAAAAATTGAAGAACCTAAAATGCCAAACGAATTAAAAAAGATAGATTTGAATACCTTTTGCAATAATAATAACAATAACAATACACAATAAAACTAACAAAATTAAAAATTAATTTAAAACATCTAATAAAATATTTAACAATATTAACTATAAAATTAATCTGCTGCTAAATAACCAGTAAAGATAACCAGCGTACAAATTTCTCAAAATTATAGGTTAAATTTAGATGAAATGAGTAAGCATACAAACGAAATAAATTGTATAAAATAGAATCACTTAAAAGCTAACGATTTCTAAACTATTTCTTAAACTACAATTAACAGTTAAACTTAAACAAAAACAGGCACATCTACTTAAACTTCCATTTCTTTTTAAGAATCTAATAAAAACAAGGGAAATACAAAAACTAATTATTAAGGAGAATATAACTAAGAATATTAATCAAATAGTAATAACAACAACTACCATTTATAAAAAAACTAATCTTAAACATAAAATAATTATTAATATCAGTCTGAAGTTCCATAAAAGTTATAGCATTAACCAAATTACGATACTACAAAATCGAACTATAGCTAATAATCTAAATACCAAACTAATACTCTTTAATATTAGCCAAACAATTAAAAAATTAATGACTATTCTCATTCAATCGTAGATTACAGAAAAAATTAAAAATTTTACACCACAAAGACAGGTGAAGAAAATATTTCCGATGATGATTTAAGTGATGATTCTTAAAAAATATAAACTCAATAAGCTAGTAAAAAATATTCTGAATAAAAGATGTAATACTCTCCATTTTGCAAAAAAGTGTGAAAAATTTTGTTTAATAATATAAAATAATTTAAATAATTAATTGGTTGGTTTGTTATCAAGAAATTAAGTTTAAGTTGCAAATCAATCTATTTTAATACTGTATATAGTTTTAAAGTATAATTAATGCATATTAATAATATCTTTAAAATAATTTATTTTTCTTTTTCTAAAAAAATCTTCTTTCAACAAAAACCACTATTATTTTATTTAAAAAGTTTTAAAGCTTATTTCTTCTATATGTTTTTGAAGAGAAAGAATTCACTTTAAAATGCAAAAAGATTATTTTTTAGTGAAATAAATACCATAGATAAATAATATTATATATCTATTTATCATTTTTAAGTTTAAAAAATCTTTTAATATTTGGCGAAACAACAAAAAACTAAATTAATTTTTTCTGAGTTTTATTAATTAAAATAAATCTTGAAAATTTAAATAAAATGAGCAAGTGGATTGATTTAAATTATAAAATTAACAAATCGTTAAAAAAATTTTCCTAAAAAAATCAAGAAAGAAATTTTGTTTAATTTCGAGAAAGCTGTTTATTTGAAGATATTTTTTAAATATGTTAAGTAAAATTTTGAAAATGGTTTAACGGATAATCTGCTGATATTAAAGGAGAGATATTTTATAAAATGTTTAAAGCTTGTAATAATAGATAATATCTTTTCAATGAAGATAATTTATATATGCGAGCTAATTTACAAAAAAGTAAATATAATATATAAGTATAATTTATAAAATTAAATAAAATGTAAATAAGTAAACTATGATGTTGATATGCCACAAAGATGATAGACCGACCTTTAAATCGATTTAAAGAATAATGTATGTAATTATTTTTATTAGTTAATTATGTAGATGACTGTTTTTATAGTTTTGTTTATGGTTATTTATTAATAATTGATATTTTTTTGTATCAATCAATTAGGATTTATAATATTTATTTCATAATAAAAAAGGGAGGCTTTTATTGAAATAAATTTAAAAGAAATATTGATTTTAACTAATATCAAAGGTTAGTTAGTTGTTCAGCATTAATTTTTGAAATTTTGTTTTTAATTAACTCAAGACTAACATTACATTTAATTAAATATTTTTGCCTAAGCTATTAAAGAGAACTTAAATAGCATTTAAAATAAATTTTTTACTATTTTCGGTAATATTTTTAAATTATATATTTTGTTCATTAGCTTTGTCGGTTGGTAGGGTTTATTAATTAGATTTGTCAAATATTATCCAAATTTTATTGACCTAGGTTTTTGGATGAAGGGAAATTTTTTGAGTGGAAAATATCACCAATTGATTGTCTATTATCACCGCTGTAATGATTTTATATAATTTATTTGAACTAAAAATCAATATCAGAGAATTATTTAAAATGAATGCTGGAGTCATTATGGTTGTTTTAATTAAAGCTTAATCTGAAATCGTCAACACTTTTTTAAACATTTTCTAAATTATTATTGTTAAGAAATTTGCTGAACTAGTTATCTTTATTCTTATTAGAGACATTAGGCACTGATTAAAAGAATGGTGTATGCTATAAATTCTGGCTACTTTCTAATTGGTAATTGTTATTATTGTTTCTAGAGTTAGGCTATTAATTGAGTATGCTTCCTCTGTTTGAATTTAAATCCTTATCAATATTGCTGAATGATTATAAATTATGTGAATTATAATTATTAGATTCGAATTAAAAATTGCTATGAACCTTATTTTCTTGCTTTTAAATTTACATAAACTATTAATTATCGCTATTGTAGTTTCCTATATTGGCTTCTCCTAAATTATCTGTATTTTTCGAAACTAATTTACTAGAGTGAGAAAAATTTCCATTATTATTATTATTATTATTAAAATTATTGTTGTTGCTGTTCTAAGCATTAGATTAAAAAGAAGTAATTTGTTAATTATTATTATTATTTTGTTTGCTACTGCTAGAAGGGTTGTTTAGCAAATTTCCAAAAATATTTTATGGATTGAAGATTTTATTATTTTGTGAGCTATTCATATTTTTTACATTATTAGTAAATTACTAATCAGATGAAAATACCTATTTTGAAAATTAATTGTTTTATTATTGTTCGGTTTGGAG
Source organism: Tetrahymena malaccensis 436 (assembly GCA_000231845.2). Lineage (NCBI taxonomy): Eukaryota > Ciliophora > Oligohymenophorea > Hymenostomatida > Tetrahymenidae > Tetrahymena > Tetrahymena malaccensis. The sequence continues at coordinate 300,577 of JH719969.1, forward strand.
TAAGTTGTCATCTTGATTCGTGTTATGATTTTGGCTTACAGAATAAATATTAGAGTGAGATTATTTTTAAATTATATTTTGGATTTAGTTATTTTAACTTTAATTGCTATTGTTTTGAGATCTTTAGAAGCTTTTTAATTAGTTTAGTTATTAGCCATTCTTTTGTATAGATTATATGTTCTACTAATGCTATTAGTTGTTGTTTGTATTTTAATTTGGAATATATTTATTTTGATGTGAGTTAGAAGTAGAAAAAGGGTTCGAAAATGTTATTTTAGGTACCAGCTATTATATTTATTGTTATTATATCTACTGTTACTATTGCTGTTGGGTTGTTTATAAGGAGGATCCAGATGATTGTAAACCTGAATTCTTTTTAGTAATATTTAAAAAATCCATAGGAGCTTAGAGTATGTTGTTGTTGTTATTGCAATTATTTATGTTATTTACCGTGCTATTGATATTAGCAGGATTGTTATTATTGTTATTTTTTATTTGGGTAAATGAAGAGAAATCTGTGATATTTTAAAATTTGTTCATTTAATCTTAAAAAACATTTAAATTCAAATTTGTATTAGAGCTAACATTTTTCTATACTGAGTATTGCTTAGATTGATTTTACTGAATAGTATTACTGCTCATCGACTACTGAGAATGTTGAGTTACCTTAACACTTTATTATTAAGTTTAGTTTTGTTTATTTTTTTGATTTTAATTTTTATTTTCTAAATTGCTATTTGAATTCATTCCATTCTATGATTAACTCGAGTTGAATTTAGAATTTATTTACTCTTAACCTTGCTAATTAAGATTTTTGCTTAAATTACCTCTTTGGTTTTACAATGTAGTTATTAAAGTTTTAGGCTAAGTATTTTGATTGCTCATAAAAGAAAATTTTTAATTAGGTACTTCTTATGAATTTCCTTTCTGCTAAGAAATATTTGCAGGTGCTTTAAGTTAAAAGGAAGGTATATTGCTTTCCATATTCTTAGCTTCTAAGTTATCTAAATCCTGGTAATTAGGTTATTCTTAAAACGACTCATCTTAATTTTAGTTAACCTGCAGGTTGTTATTTGGAAATTGATGGACTAAACTATTAAAGCTTTTATGTTTATCTGGAGGATTAAGTTGAGTATTATTTATAATCTATGGCTATTAATTAAAAGAATTTTAGGGAACTGGCTAATCATTTGCCACTACTTAAGGGCCATTTTAAAATATGAGATTATTAAAATTAGTTACTATAAAAGGTCCTGCAGTAGGTTTAGGTTAGTTATTAACGACAGGTTACTTTACAATCGGCTTTTAAGTAGGGACCTTGTATCTTTTAGATGATTGATAAATATATTATAAATATTAATTTAAGAAAAATAAAGTAAAAATGTACAGATCATATGTATTGCCATTTTGTATAAATTCTTGAATCAATATCATTTTTTCTTGTGAGTTAGGAATCTATCCGTTTTACTAGGTTTAATATTATTTGTTTCATAAAAAAATTAAAGCATTTTATTTTATTTCATAAAAATATTTTAATTTAAAAACCAAAAAGCTAATCTCTAACAGAAATTATTATTTTCTATAAAAAAGACTTCTTATTTCTATTTTGTTTAGTTCTTTTAGTTTGTTTAAGGATGTAATAAATAGAGCAGCAAATGTAATTTTATCTTACATTTTAACTGAGAAAGATTAAGTTTTTAATGGTTTTATTAAATTAACAAATAATTATGATTTTATTTTAATTAAAGTTTAATTTACATCTATAATAATATCTGGGTTTTGTATATCGAATTTTAGCAATAACTGATTGAAATAATCTCTTTTGTTAACTTTTTATTCAGAAATAGAAATATGGTTCTCTAATTCCTATAATACTTTATCTAGCCCTCCTTCAAGTCCAATAAGCTTTTTCTTAGGCTTTTAATAATAAATAATTGCTTTCATAAGAGATGAAAATTATAAAATGTTTACTTTTTGCTCTAATGACATGGACGTATTTAATCCATTTGAACTAGTATTTGACGCTTTTTGCTATTTAATATTCTGGTTGCTAGGGTTTTTTATGATTATGTCATCTATTATCTTGCACATTGTATCCGACTTCATATCTTTTAAGTTACTATCTATCTATTTGTTTTAATATATGTTTATGATTAACTATATATATCTCGGCTTAAATTAAATAATCCATAAATTAACAATCAAAATTAAAATTGTGATGAATTTGATCAATATTTTAGGAATAGAGTTTTTTATATTGAAACCTAATTTTTTAATTTATTTAGTTTGTGATTTTTATCTATAGGATATCAATTTTTATGTTCTTTAAAGAGGAATATTTATATATCTAAAAGATAAATAACCCAATATAAATTATCTTATAGGTTTTTAAATCATTATTAAAATATACTATTTTTTGTTATTATTAGAGTATGGTTAGCAATTTTTACACAAGAATCAACTTTTAAAATAATTTTAAATATGCTTAATAATTACCTTTTCTAGGTTTTCTTCTTGATGATCATAACTCTTAAATAACAGTTCTTAGACTTTTTCTAAAGTCTTATGCTTTTTTTTAATATTTTCAAATAATTAATCGGTATTGTCATTTTATGACTGCTTTTCTTCTATTGGCTTTGCTACACCAGCCTATTACTGCTATTTCGATCTTTCATTCTAAATACTTTGGACTGTACCCAAGTAGATTTAGTGAAAACTTGTGCTAACCATAGGTTTTTTTTTATTTAGCTATTGCTATAATTCGGTTTCTAAAGATCCTAAGTTAAATTTTTTAAACATTTTCATAAAATCTGCTTGGTAATTGGTTATCTCGTAAGTCTTTTGCTATCCTATGTTAACTTCCTCATTCTATACAAGTTGCTCACGCGATATAATTTACCTAATAATTTTACGAGTTAGAATTAAATTTATGCTAATTTAAGATAAAAAAGCTAAAAAATTATAATCAAAATCCAGAAAGGAGAGAATTTTAACTAGTTTAAAATGATTTTCATCAAATACTCTTACTTGTTTTTCTATTTTTGCTAAGATTTAGCCACTGTCTTCTTCATCTTTTAATTTTTTGATGCTTCCTCAATCACCCTATTAATATTTATCCATAATTAATTCATTTTTCAAAATGAAAAATTTGTCGTTTGACAAATTTAGAGGTTCTTATAATTGCTTATCAATAAAATAACTAAATACTTTGGCTTTCTTTTGCGCTGACTGCTTTAGAGCTATTTTTCACCCTATTTGATATATTCGAATTTCACAAAAAAAAGTAAATATTAAATAGCCTTTAAAGTAATTGCATACTTTAGAGTCTTCAGGTATCATAGAAGAATATTTTTTTGCTCCCTTTTTAAAAATCCCTTTAGAACTAAATATTTCTTCTTTCTTTATTTTTTCTTATAGAACTGCTATTATTAAATCAAATTTTAATTTTACTTTTTTGCATTAAATAAATAACCAAATATTGAAAAATTCATTTGATGCAATATTTAGTATTTTTCCCTCTTAAACATATATAATTTATTATAAAATTTAGTTTTTAAAGCCGTATTCAAAATTCTTATCTTATCTTTTAAACTCAATAGACGCAGGTCTGCTCCTCTTACTTATTTTATTAATCTATTTAATAAAAATAGAAGTTTTCCTAATTCCGCCTATTTTTTTATCGCTATTTACAAGCAATACAATAAATAATATTAACTTTTTTGCAATTCTAATACCTCAATAAACTCCTTATTTGTTCACAAAAATTATAATCCAAAAATTTTTTTTTCTTAAATTTATGCATTGACAAATCTATTAAAATGTAAACACGCATTTGCTGATTATAATACCTCTAATTTTTTCTCTAACTTTGTACATTCTAATCTACTCAGAGTATAAATAAAAATCATTAATCAAAGGATAAAAATTCAATTTAGTTTGAAATTTTTGAGTTTTACTTTTAAAAATATTTTTAAAGTATACCTCATTTTAAATGCGACATCTCAAAATTATTCAATTTAATAATAAATAACTGTAATCAAATAAAAAAATATTCATGCCATACAAATAATTTTAATATTTAATTGCTTTTTATAAAATTTAGCTGTTTAATATTTTTATTACAGATTTGCGATAATTGATGGCTATTAATTAGTTCTAATTTTAAATGCTCCAAACAAAATATTAATGAAAATTTTCTAAAATTAAAAGCTTTTTTTATATCAATTATCAAACCAAATTTCTTCTAAAAATGTTTTTCAAAAATAAAAAAAATTTTATTTAAATGACACGTGAAGGTCATTTAATTTATATCATTAGCATTAAGCTTAAACAATAAAAGCAAAATATAATAAGCAATTTAATTAAAATATATATATAAGTGAAAGAAATATGTTTGTTTATATATCAATCAAACAAATATTTTGAAGAATTCTATTTTAATTCAAAATAAATTTTGTAGATTTCAAATCCATTCATTTTTGATACTCTAAAGTCAATATCTTGTAATAATTTTTGAATGATTAAATTCAAATTTATTTAATTTTTATAATAAACATTTTAAAGATCTTTATTTTTAAAATCTCCCATGCTAAGAAACAATCGCATTTTCCCTCTTAATAAGAGCACTATCCCATAAAACTCCAGCGAAATTAATTAGCAAAAAATACTTTAAAGTAGGCAGGATAATATCATTATCGTTGAAAATGAACAAAAAAATAATATAAAAAGTTATTTAGAGTAAACGATAAATAACTCTAAATTGAGTAACTATAGACCTTCAGTAAGTAAATTATAAAGTTCATATTAGCTGTATAATTAATTATCGTTAAATTTAGTAAAAAATAACACCATATGTGGAAGTTTAAATGAGCTAGTTATTTGTTAATAGGTTTAATATTTTCTGCAGAGCAAATCTTATTTGCTATTCAAAAAGAATATATTAACCCCTGTTATGCTTTATTTTGATACTTATCCCTACGATTATCACTATATTTTATCCTATAAGGGTAGATTTTCTTATTTATAAAGCATTAAGTTATAATGACAAGTATTTTTAAAAAAAATAGGTTGATTTATAAAATGGAAAGTATACTACACTATTTATTTTTATAGCTGTTATAATATTGTGCTTTTTCAATTATTTGAGATTGCTATTTATAAATCCAGGAATTATACCGTCAAAAGTAATAACTATTTGATATAAATTACTTTCTAAAAAAAATAGTTTCTCTTTTGTTTGGAATTTAAGTTGAATAAAAATGAATTATTTAAAATATTTTTATCATATTAATAAATAAAATTTAATTAATTTTTAGATTTTTTTACTTTAAAAAATAGATAAAAGATAGAATCGATGAAATATGTATCCCATAAAAAGTAAAAAAATAAAATTTCAAATAGCCATTTAAATCTATTATTTATAAATTTAGATTTTTCCTGATAAAGAAACACTAATAACTACAGGAAAATTCTTTGAAAACATAAAATATTGTGAAACATGTAAATAAAAGAAATATTAAAATAAATTTATCATAATAAATTATCAAATTAAGGTTAAATTTATAGACCTCCGAGATCAAGTCATTGTCCAATTTGTGATTGTTGCTTTGAACTTTTAGACCATCATTGTCCATGGCTTAACATATGCATAGCAAAAAGAAACTATAGGTAATTAAATTAAATTAAAATAAATACTAATATTCTTTTTTATTACTTTAATAAAATAGCACATTTTTTTTCTTTATACTATGGCTAAATGTTGCTCTAGTTATTTCTATAGTTTTGAATTGTATCCTAATATTTGGTTAGCAAGATATAGGTCAAAGTATAATATAAAATATTCCTAGCTTCATAGCAATTATCTATCTCTTTGTTGCATCTTTATTTACAGTTAATTTATTTTTATTTCACATTTATTTAGTTTTTACAAACTAAACAACAAAAGAACATATAAAATATGGTAGCTAATAGACTATTTATTTAAGGTAATTAATTTTTGTCTTTGCTTAAGATTTTAAAAAAGCTAATATTATTTTAAAAATAGAAAAAGTTGGTAAAACATGTTTATGCTAGGATGCTAATCTAAAGCAGTCTTATTTAAATTTAAAGATATTCTGTAAATAGAATTAAAAAAGAATTAAGATAGTTCTCAATCTTAAATTGCCAATTTAAATTTTCCAAGAAATTAAAGCTTATATGATTAAGAAGATAGTATAGTATCGTAATCTAAAATTGATAAATTTAATGAAGCTAATAGTTCCTTCAAGTCTGTTAGAAATTCCTAAATTAGCAAAAACTCTCAAACTAATAAAAATTAACCTGAGGAATAGTAAAAATAGACAAATTCAATTCAGTCTGTAGTTTATTCTAAGTTTTTAGAAAGAGCAGATTAGAATTTAAAATAAATTATGAATTAAACAGAAAATAGTAATATTTCCCACAACACCTAGTAAATAAAAGATGCTAAAGAAACTAATTAAAATACTTAATATGAAAAATCCGCATACTTTGGATCAACAGATTAAAAATCAAAATTTATAAATTTAAGCTTAGCCAAATAAAAGTCAGATGTTTAACTTAAAAGTTTAAGTATGATTAAAGATACAGATAAATATGAAGCTCATGTTACTAGTTACACTCATAGAAATCATCAAAACATAAGTATTCCACTAATAAATGATGAGTTTTCGTGCAAAGCAAAATAAGATAAAACAATGGATGTTAAAAGTATATTTAATACTTCTGTTAATCACTAATTTGAAGATTTTATAGAAGAAGATAAAAAATCAGTTGGTTAAGTTGATTCTAGTATAATGTGAATAAAATATTATCTATCTTTGAGCACAATATGATGAATTCAATCAAAGTTAATGTAAAAATAGTACAAAACGAATTATTTTAAAGAAATTAAAATATTTACTTTAAAAGCTTAGTCTTAAGAGTTTATAATATGTTTCAGCATTCATTTTATTCAAATTTAATAATTTTAAAAATTTGTATAAAAGTATTTGCTTTTCAACTTTATTTTTATTCATTTTATTTTTTATAATTATTTCATTTCTGATTGAAGTAAATTTGTTGAATTTAATGGAAGATAAATATTTTTTATAGAAATTAACATACATTTCTTTTAGCAAATAAATACATAAAATGAATTAAAATTTTTAAATTAATTTTCTGTTAAGAAGAAATATTTTATAGACAATTTAAAAATGCAATAAATTACGAAATGTGCTATAATAATTCTTTTAGGATAATGATTAAGAAATATATTTATATGCAAAAATGAAATTTTTAATTAGATTAGAATTGTAATAAAAAGAATGTTTTATATCGTCTATTAATCAATCAATCATTAATGTCACTATTTATAAGTGAATAGAATTTATATTGGTTATTGAAATCAAAGACTGTATAGAGATTATATATATAAATTAAGGATATACTAAAATTAAAAGAACATAAATCAATAAGAAATTAATAATTGATTTGATTTGATTATATTAATATTAAGTTCATCATTTTTGTTAAGCGGATTTATTAATAATAAATATAGTTAGTAAGTATTTTTACGTAGAATATAATTAATAGATACATATTATTGAAATGCCTCATAAAGAAAAAATTGAAAATAAGCCTACTATTGAAAAGTAGAAGAAGCCTGGTAAAATTAGTGGCGATGATCCCGTAGCAGTTTTAAAGACAATCTCAGAAATTGTTTCAGAGTTGATTAATGCATATGAAAAGAATGAAAAAATAAATTTGACTAAGGTATTTCAAATATGAAGATTTTGCAATAATTTAAGGCTTTATACAATTTTTAAAGATCTAGACCATATTTAACTAAATAAATAGGTTAAGAGCGAACTCTCTAGAAAGAATAAATTAAGTGGTACTCCTAAGATTGTTGACATTATTGCAGCCATTCCTGAAAAATATAAGAATACTTTAATTCCTATTTTGAAAGTAAAACCAGTAAGAACAGCTAGTGGTATTGCTGTCGTTGCAGTCATGTGTAAGCCACATAGATGCCCTCATATAGCCACTACAGGAAATATTTGTGTTTATTGTCCAGGAGTAATTATTTATATTTATACTTTTATTAGCAAAACAAAAAAAATTTGATAATTTGCAAGGGAAAAAAAAAATGAAAATGCAAAATTTCATGAAGCTTGATACAAAATTTGTTCAAAATTTAAATAAAATTTATAATTAAAAAGGGCCCTGACTCTGATTTCGAATATTCAACTTAGAGTTACACTGGTTATGAACCTACTTCTATGAGAGCTATTAGAGCAAGGTAAGTGATTTTTAATTTGTTTCAATAGAAAAATATATAGTGTCTATGTTGCAAAGTTATTTGCATAGATAGAAGAGTTTTCAGATTAATCCCAAGAAATTTCTTAATTTTTATTGACTGGTTTATATAAGTAGAAGGAATAATCAACCATAAACCTTAAATTTTATTGAAAAAATGTTTTAATACTAAGGTTAAATTTTAAAAATAAAAATAGATATAACCCTTACATCTAGACAAGAGATCGTGTAGAATAATTAAAGAAATTAGGTCATGATGTTGATAAAGTAGAATTCATTATTATGGGTGGTACATTTATGTCATTGGATGCAAGTTATAGAGATTATTTCATTCGTAATTTACATGACGCCTTGAGTGGACATAGATCTCATAATGTTGCTGAAGCTATTAAATTTTCCGACGAAAGTAGAGCCAAATGTATTGGTATTACTATTGAAACAAGACCTGATTTTTGCTATCAACCTCATCTTTCTGATATGCTTTTATACGGATGCACTCGTATTGAGGTCGGTGTCTAATCAATTTATGAAGATGTTGCTAGAGATACTAATAGAGGTCACACAATCGAAGCTGTTAAAAAATGTTTTAGACTTTCCAAGGATGCAGGTTTCAAAGTTGTTTCACATTTAATGCCTGATCTTCCTAATATGGGTAATTTATTTTTCTATAGATTTTTATAAATTTTAAATAAAAAACTTTAAAATAAAAGGTATTGAGAGAGATCTAGAATCATTTAAAGAATTCTTCGAAAATCCTGACTTCCGTACCGATGGTTTAAAAATTTATCCCACTTTGGTTATCCGTGGCACAGGTTTGTACGAGTTATGGAAGAATGGAAAATATAGAAACTACAATCCCAGTAAAATTAATTTATTTGGAGTAATTTCTTAAGTTTAATAAAATTAGATGCTTTAGTAGAAATTGTAGCTAAGTTATTGGCTTTAGTTCCTCCTTGGACTAGAGTCTATAGAATCTAAAGAGATATTCCTATGCCTCTTGTTACAAGTGGTGTAGATAATGGTAATTTAAGAGAGTTGGCTTTACAAAAAATGAGAGACATGAACATTCCATGCAGAGACGTAAGAACTCGTGAAGTAGGTATTAAAGAAGTTCACTTCAAAATAAAGCCTGAATAAATTGAATTTATAAGAAGAGATTACTTTGCTAATGATGGTTGGGAGTCTTTCTTAGCATATGAAGATCCCATTTAAGATACATTGGTAGGTTTGCTCAGATTAAGAAAGTGTGGAGCATCAACTTTTAGACCTGAATTAACTGGAAAGTATGATCAATATCTTTTGACCATTTTTTAATAAATTTTTTTATCAAAAGTTGCTCAATGGTTAGAGAATTACACGTCTATGGTTCAATTGTTCCAATTCATTCCAGAAATCCCTAAAAATTCTAGCATTAAGTAATTTATTAATTAGCAATTACTTTTGATTTTTAATCTTTGTGTTAAAATAGGGTTATGGCACTATGCTAATGGAAGAGGCTGAAAGAATAGCAAGAGATGAGCATGGTTCTATAAAATTGGCTGTTATTGCTGGTGTTGGTACTCGTCACTACTATAGAAAACTCGGTTATCACCTTGAAGGCCCTTACATGGTCAAATACTTAGATGGAAGAGAGTAATATGTTGATTGAAAAACTAGAAATTAATTAGCTAATTTTAGAATTATAGAATTTATTTATTATATTAGTAATCCTATTTATATAATTGTTTAATATTCTTTTGGGATATCTTAATTAGTTTTTCAGATCTATTTTACTTATAAATGAAATATGCCATGCCAAACTAAAATTTAAAAGAAGCTTTTTATTCTTTTTGTAGAAAAACTTAAATCTCTTTCAATAGAAAAATCATAAATCTTTTTTTAGATTAAAACTATTTGAATTGTTTTAAAGAGTTCAAATAAAAAAATATGATTAAAAAGTAAATTTAACTTAAGACAAAAAAAAATTGGATATAAAGTGTTTTAAAATTTAATTATTCAGATTTAATATTTGTTTGTTAAATTTAAGAGATAATCCAAATATTAGTTCAATAAAAATATCTTATACTATCAAGATTATTTTTTGAGTTAATAAATCCTCTTATTATTTTTTTAGAGAAGCTCTTTAATTAGGTAAATAAAATAATAATTAGAATTTTGAATAAATTAAATTAAATCTGGTGCAAATAAAGAATTTTCTTTTAGTGAAAAACATTGATTTAATTTGATTAATATTTACTATTAAATATTTTAGTACGCATTTATAATCTTATAAACAGATACAATCAGTAATTAAATTTTTAGATCTACTTTATAAAATATGAGAAATCTTTATTGAAGTTTAATTTATTTTTATTTACTTTTAAGATATATTTGATAAAAAGTTAATTTAAAATACTTTAAAAGCAATAATTAATTTATTTGATGAAAAAATAATATAAAAATGAATAAATTGTTTGGAAATTAGAAGCGTCTTATAAACATTTAGGATATTTTTTGAATTAACTAAATTTTCTAAATTAGAATTGTATATTTTAACTCATTATTATTAAGATTATGTAAAAAAAGATAAAAAGGAAAAAGAAGAGAAAAAAAATTATCAAGAGATTTATTAATATAAAGTATTTAAATTAAAAATACAAAAAGGAAAAAAAAAGCATATTATTAAGAAAAATACATGTAAAAGGAGTTGGAAGTAGAATCGTCATAATCTTTAGCAATTTAGGCATATGATCACTATCAAAATGGTGAATTCGATAGTGCATTAGCGTAATAAAGCATTTAGCATAAAAGAAAATTCTTTATAGAATAATAGATAAAGATAAAATATTAAATATCACAGCAATAGCACCCTTTTTCATAAAAATCTAAAAAAAATTATCTTAAAATTAAATTTTGTTTCAATTGTCTGATTTGCTTTGAATTAGTATAATGGAATATAGTTATTTGAACAAATATAAAAAATAAATTTAGGAAGATGCAAAAAGTAAAGAACTTGAAGCAATAGTAAAATGAATCATAGTGCATTAGAGTTCAAGAAAACATTTTATTTTGCCAATATTCCAAATTAGATGGCAAAATGACTGATTCATAATTATTATCTCAGTTGCGTAATAAAGAATTATTTAATAATTAACATAATTCTAATATGATATATTTGAGTCAGGAAGATGCGATATTAATTTATTTTTTTTATTGAATATTTTTTAGATGAGCTCATTTAAGACATGATGAAAATCAATGAGAAAGAAAAACAGATATCTGCAGCCAATAAAACTAATAAAAAAAGTAATTTGTGAGAATTAAAATAGCAAATATCAGCATAGTTTCTTTAGAAAAATAAAAAAAAGAAATACAATTCACAAAAGGAATATGTTTGAGGATTGAATATTTATCTTAGATTAGATTTTAGTTTAAATGTGAAAGAGTTTATTCGAATTTTGAATGAATTGTTACTTATAAATTGATTTTATGGTATATTGACACCTATTTTATATATTAAACTTAAAGGCTCTGGTAAATAAATAGCAAACGATGATGAAGCTTCTAGTAATTCTAAAGTAATATTTTAATAAAGTTTATAGCTCATAAATAAAATTTTAAATTGCTTTTAAAGGAAATAAAATTTTATCTCATTAAGTAGAAGATTTGTTTCAAGTTGTCCTAAATATAAATTATATTAAATAGAGGGAAGATGATACGATATTAAGATACAATTACTCTGTTATTTTACTAAATATTGGAAAATTTGAAAAGGCATTTGATGTTTTACTAAAAATATATAAAGAAAAGAAAGAAGAAGATAATTTTGCAATTATTAAAGCTAAACTTCTCCTGTTAGTAATAATATTTGTTTGCTTATTCAAATAAAATACTTTTATTTAACAATACTTATAATTTTAAGGAATTGGCTCTATAGCAAAAGCACTTTACTCTTGTGATATAAATCCTAAACTCTTTTAAGACTTAAAAATAGCTTAAAGAGGTCAAAGATTCTAAAGACTTAAAAAAATAAAAGTAATGAATAAATAAATAATTAGGTACATTCACTGATAGCATTTGTTTTTTAATTTATAAAATAGAAGCTACTATGTTTCTGTTATTTTAGGTAATCAAATCCACAGCTTAGAATACCCAGATAATACTTGCAAATATGAATAACAATTTTACTTAGGAATGATTAAAGCATAATTATCAGCTTAGCTAGGTGATCATAAAATGGCTAGAAAGCACATCAAATAGAGCTAAAAATACCTTATAAAATTTGTCACTGTTTTAACTAGCAATAGTGACACCTCCCCATCTTATCATCCCAAGTTATGCTCTATAATTCACTTACATGCACTTTCTCTTTTTAATTATACTAAAGCTCAAATTGTAAATCCATTACCTTCATTGGCATATTTCTTATTTTTCTATTAAAATTAAAGGCCTACTATGAGCAAAACTTTCAAAAAGTATTTAAATTAATATCCCCTACTTGTGTGTTAGATGCCCAACTGCTAGCGAATTCTGATGAATATTACAAATATTTTTAGATCTACTAGGTTTTTTAATTGAACAACATAGGGTGTGCTCATTTGAGAATGAAAAAGAGTTCAATGGCAGTATTGTATTTCAACAAAGCTATATAACTTGCCCATGATTTCAGCAATAAATAAAGTTCTAAAAAATCTGAATTATTCCCAAATAATGTTAGACAGGTGTAATTGCTTGAAAAAAATATACAATCTAAAATGAATCATCTCTATTACAATTTAGGATTAGTAATTATAGATAGTAAAATTTTCATTTATTAAATTACTTTCATTGAAAAATAGGCCCTCTACGAAATGAAGAAGTATGACAAAGCTTATTATTACTTAAGTTAAGCATCTGAGTAAAGAACATCTAGTTATAGCATATGGTATCGTCTTGGAGAAATTTAGATTTGCTAGTATCATGAAATTCTTTCCAAAAATTTCACAAATGTACCTTTAATTACTTCAAAATTTTTTATCTTTGTTTTAAATATAAATATTGTAAATTTAACAATCTTAACACACTAAAAAAATCATGAGCAGAAAAAAATATACTTTCTTCTTCTTCATAGTTAATAAATTGTTAAAAATTAATTAACATCTATCCTTATTAGCTACTTCAGCTGCACGATGCTTATGATAGATTGACATATATTTTGTAATAAAGAGCGAATGCGGCATATATATGGATTAATTCGATACACAAGATATAAAATACTCTTACTAGACTGATGTCCATCAGGCTATGAGAAAGAACAGCAAGACATACTAAAAAGAAGAAACAACCTCAGAGGAGCACTCATCTAAGAACTATTTTAAAAGATACTCGTTATGCAATCAAGATAAAGTAATCTGTTTGCAAAATGACAACGATAGTGATGAAGCACGTATACAAGCCTTCTAAAGAAATAAACCATAAAATAAGATATATTATATTGATAAGTAGCTTTAAGAAAAACTAGATTTAGCATTAAAGTATTCACATACATTTTAGACGATATATTCTCTTAAATTTCCAATTCAATTTTTAAAATTAGGTGCTTTAAAAACTCTTTGTATTTGATCGAAGGAAAAATAGAAAAGATCAACTCTTAAATTAAGAATGATACAAAATATTTTATTTATGTCGACAGTAAACTTATTTAATTACAGCTAATTACATAATTTATATTCTATAATACAAAAAAGGTGATAAAAAGACAACTTCAAATGAAGATTTAACTGAACAGTAATCATAAAATTATTTCTCAAAAAATTTAAAAAGCAATAAAAATTTTAAATAAATCTAAATAGGTAATTTTTAAATTTAAAAGACTCTATTTTTTCTCAAAGACAACGAATGCATCAATCTCTCCTTACTTATATTGTAAATTGAATTCAAATAAAATGAAAGATAGAATATATTTATTATTTTAAACAAGGCATATACTCATCTTTGTAAATAAGAATATAATTAAGCTCTTATTTATAGCCAAAAGGCATATAAATTAGACTATATTAGTGCTCAAAATAAATCTTGCTGTATAAATTATTAACTAGAGTGCTATATGAATCTCAATTAACCTGAAGAAGTAAAATTTTTGATCAAATAATAATTTTATGCTAATCAAATTTAATATTTAGGCAATTAAATTAATAAACATTGACACTAATTATTTGGATTCTGTTGATATTATGCATAGGAATATTTCAGGTGTAAATAAATCAGAAATAAGCTTTTCTAATGCAGCTATTTCGTTCGGATTAAATACAGTTGCTTTTTATCTTAAAAATAATGAAATTACGAAAGCTTAAGCAACCCTAAACAATATTCTATCAAAGCTTAACTTATAAATAAACTCACCATTAGCACAAATTCCAACAATAATACTTAACCTTTTGATTTATCTCTACCTTTTATAAAGTAAAATAAAGTATTTCATAATAATTCTAAATATTTTTTTTTATTAATATAGACAATATACAATCAGCCTTAACACTTGTTAAAAGAAGAAGATTAATCACATTTGTAAGTGAAAATACAAATAAACCTCTGATGAGGATAACAAAACAAAGCTATTTAAATTATGTACACACTGTATGAAATCTCTAAACAAAAAACTTATTTAATATCATAAATTTCAATATTATAAATCGCTCATAATAAATTATTACAATTTACTCTTTTAAATTCAACATTACAGTTTTTTAATTTAAAAATTCTTTTACACTTCCAATCAAATTTCTTTATTCTAATTTAGCTCAATTACTCTTATTTTTAAGTTCATTAGATTTGCTATTTACTTAGTTTAAATCTACATTTTTATACTGTTGTAGAAAAAAATCAAAATAAATTTTATTTTAGCTATTTACATTTTTAAAACTAGCTAATTTTTTAAGTTTACATCAAAAGTAAAGAAATATAAATATAAATTTTAAACTTATGATCATATTTACATAGAACCTTTTAAAATAAAAAGTAACCTAACTTAAGCATTGAGAATATAATTAATTTATATGATTTAATCTCAACTTTAGAAAAGACAAATGTTGATGATGAAATCTCGAGGATTTATGGTGCAAATCACTAAAATAAGATTAAGATTTTAGATAGATAAAATTTTTATAAAGACAATTTCAAATTATGAAAATAAGAACTAGATTTGAAAAACCCGCTAAAAGATTGGAAAGATTATAAAAAATTATTAACTGTGAACTAAATTGTATTTTGCTGAAATAATTAAAATTAGTTTGATTAAATAAAACATTTTTATAATTTTTTGATAATAAATTTTTTGAGATAATATTATTATTAATTGATTTATTTATTTTTTTATAAGTAATTTAAATTTTAAAAACTAGACAGGCACCAGTATAAATATTTTTTAACTTAATGTTAATACATTTGACATAATTAATTAATTTATAAGTTAAATTGATTGCGAAGATTATAAGTATTAAAAGAAAAGATAAATTTAAGTTTTCATTATCTCTTTGTTAGAAATAAAAGTAGTATTAGTTATTTGAAGAATAAATTAGAAAGAGTATTTATTATAAAAATAAGGCATTTAAAAATTAGAAGCAAACAAAATAAAATAGATTAAATAAACAACCTCTAATTTAAAAAGTTTTCGATTTAAAAACTTAAAAACAAGTAGGAATGAGTACAAATATAAACATCAATGATGTACCAACAGAATCAATAAATGAATTTTACAAAGTCAAATAAGATTTGCAAAAAGCTTAAAACCTCGAAGATAAGAACAATAATAAGGATTAAAAAAATGCAAATAAAGACGATCACACTGAAAATCCTTCTGAATTCGGTGTTAGCACCTTCAACAAGAGCGAAGGCAATCGTAAATCTAAAAAAGATCATAAAAGAGATTATCATTGTGGTTGTGGTAAATCATATCTTTCATATCCTGCCCTTTACACTCACATTAAGACTAAGCACGATGGTAAAATGCCTGAAGGTACTTTGAATTCTGCTTGTAACAATAATAGAAGAGGTCGTCCCAGAAGAAATAATGTAATTTTTTTAATTTTTTGTTTAAAAATAAAGATTGCTAACTATTAAAGTCCTTCCTTCCAATTTACTTTTTTACATGAAATATGAGTTTAAAAAGTCTTGCTTTGCTTTATACAATTTTTTTAAAATTATTAAAAATTAACAAAAAGGATGAGCCTATTATGAAAAATGAAGAAGCAAAAGAAAAAAAAGTAGATGATATGACTGCAATTTACTAAAAAATGGTATTTGAAAGTGATTTAAAAATTTTAGAATATATTAAGGATGGAAAGGGAAGCTGTGAAGAATATTAGAGCTGCTTTCCTACTTATAAAAATTGTAACAATTTGAAGGTTGAGTAGCATCCTCTTTGCTAAATTATAAAGAAAATTCATTTAAAGCAATTTAGAGAGGAAATCAACTAAGACACCCCAATAGATTATGTTATGAGTATATATTTATGGTGTCTCTGCAAGCTTGTCAATTAAAGACTATACAGAACAATTTGTATATTTTTCAGAGCCCTTAGAGAATGTCTTAACGATTTCGGTTATGCCATTATTGAAGATTTTAAAAAGAGAAATTTAAATTCTAATATCGAAATCATTCTTTAGAGATAAGATGATTAAGAAGAAAGCAGCCCTTAAGCAAGTAATAAGGAAATTAGTAATCCAAACGGTAATAATGGAACTAGCAATGCAAATGGAAATAGTAATAATAACAATAATCAAAACAACAGTAGCAACTAGTCTAATGTTAACAGTAGCAATAACATTGCAAACACTACCCCAAAAAATACTTTTTTCACTTAAATAGAACCCCCTTAGTATATTTGTATTGTAGCTGAATTTTTCATTTTGAAATACTTACCTAAATATGTTCCAAATTTCGACCAAAACTTTGCTGTTTATCTGATGATCGATTTCTGCAATTGGTTAAATAAAAAATCTCTTAGTAAAATTAAATTAGATTTATAGCACAGTTTAATTAAAGAGCGTGCAATTGCTGATTACCTCAACTTAGAGTATCCTATTAAAAATGAGTCCGTTTGAATCTAATCTATCAGTCAATCAAACCAGGAAAGTTTGATATAATGATAGAAAGAGAATATTCTTTATCTGTTTTCATATATTCAATAAATAAAATAGTTTTAATTTTTCTTTCATTTGTTTGCTCTGATTTACTTATTCCACAATTTTTATGTTGATTTGTCTATAAATTTGTTAATTAAATAAAGCTTTTCATAAATTAAAATGATATTAGTATTTATTTATTTGTTGGAAATATATTTCCTAAAATATTGCTTTGACAATCTATACAAAAATCATAAAACGTAGATAGAAATATAAATAGATTTTGATAAAAAATATCTAAACATACTTAGGGTTTAATGAAAATGAATTATCCAAAAATATTTTAATATGTATTTAATATACATTTTGCCATGTCTAAGTAATAATTACTTTGTAAATTAACTGAAACAAATAAAAGCCTGTTAATTAGAAATTAAAATTATTGTGTTTTTTTTCTTTTCTCTAAATTGAGATTATTGTAGATGGAATGAATGCAAATTAGTAAAAATTATAAGAAGCATACACAAATAGAATCATAAGATAAATCTATCATACATATTTCTCAGAGATGTATTCACTCTTAATATTAAAAGCTGTTATATGCCTTATTTAGTAATATAAACACTTATATCTATTTGTGATTCATTCTTTTATTCTTGTTAATGATATTGTTTTAACTTCATTAAAATGCTAACTCTTTTCAAAAGTATTGCTTAACAGTTAAATTGCTGCCCTCACTATTTTATGCTCTACTCCATGCTTGGCAGTTATCGATTTATCTTCTCCAGTAATGTTCGCATCTTTTATTTCCAAAATACCAGTAAGCAGCAGTAACACCTATTAATTTTAAATAGAATTGAGAATATGAGCAAAATAATCAAGCAAGAATGCAAATGAAATAAGAATATATTGAGTTCATGCAAATAAAATGTTAAATTAATTCTGCTATAAATTATTTTTATTATTACCAAGGACAGTGAATAAAATTTCATTTCTGCCACCAGAAGAAATTTGCTTTAAGTAGTATTTAGAAGGGTCTAATGTCCACCACAAACGAGCCATTTTTACTTATCTTTTTTATACCTTTTAATGATTTTTTTTATGTAATTTAAAGATTTTTCTTTTTCTTCTTGAAATTATTTAGAAGATTAATTGAAGATAATTTTTTATTACAAGCAAGCTATTTTGATTAATAAATAAATAAATATTTTGTTTATTTAGGATTTTGCAATATCTAAACATTTATTAATGTAAAGCCTTAGATATTTTCTTATTATAAATTAAAATATAGTTATTATTAATTTAAAGATGATTGATTACATGGAGTCCTTCTTTGTTTTGTTCACATTTTAGATATGTAATATGGTTAAACAAGTAATATACTTATAAAGAGAGAGAGAATTTTATATGAAAAAAAATGCATTATCAAAAACAAACATTTTTGAATTTTATGCTGTGTTTGGTTATAAAATAGAGTATATGGCTTAGTGAAGTAAATAAAATAAAGAAAATAAATATTCAATAACTCGTAATTTGTAAGATATTACTTAACACTTTAAAAATATTATTAATAAATTTACAATTTTAAGATATACAAAAGGTATTAATTTACTTATTTCAATATGGAAGGCAATAATAAAGATTTAGTATTTTACTACTCAGCACCTGGCAAAGCTATTATAAGTGGGGAACACTCAGTGGTGTACTATAAAAATGCATTAGTCATGGCTTTGGATTTGAGAACATATTGTAAATTGACCTTGAGTAAAAAGTAGAATGGCTCATCTAGTGATCATACATTTATAATTGAAAACAATTAAGATAATAAAACCTTAATTCTAATAGTAAATATCAATATTTTTCAAAAAAATTATCATAAAAACAACAATTAATTTTTCAAAGACAGATATTTAGTTGAGATTGTTGCTTGAATACCTTGTTTCTAATAAGGAGGAAATCGATTTTTCTACTTTGCAAAAATAATTTCCTTTAGTAGAAGAAAAAGATTTGATTTTGTCATACTTATTTTTAAGTATCTTCATGTAAATATATGGAAGAGATAAAAGTATTGAGGATTTTATCAACGCTTTCGATCAAAAAATATCTAAAAATTATATTATCAAAATAAATTTACATTCCACTCTTCCTATTTCAAAGGGTTTGGGTTCTTCAGCCAGTTACTTTACAGCACTATCTGCATCCTTAACAGTAAATAATATTAGGTTGTATAAAAATACTAATATTATTAAATATCAACAAATTTTAAATATAGAAAATGTTTATGCACTTATTAGAGGTTCAAGAATTAAATGAAGGATATTTAAAGTTTGTCAATTAAATAGCTTTTAACTTTGAAAAAATCTATCATGGAACTCCTTCTGGTATAGATAATTACATAGCAACTTATGGTAATTTACTGGTCTTTAACAAAAACCATACAAGCAGCTTACAAATAGAAAAACTGCCTTATAAAATTTTTTTGATCGATAGCCAAGTTGAGAAAAGCACAAAGAAGGCAGTAGGTAGAGTAAGGGAAATCTACGACGATGAGTCCTTAGGAACAATTGGAAAGCAAACCATAGAAATGATTGGAAATGTTACAGATAACATAATCAAAGTATTTAATCAAAGCCACTTTGATCAAAATCAATTTGAAAATCTCATAAGAATAAACCAAAGTTTATTAAGGCTTCTAGATTTGAGCCACAGTTCGATTGAAGATATAATGAGGTATGTTTATTTACTTTTCTGTTCTAAATTTCTAAATATATTTTCAACAACAAAAAATAGTATTTGCATGAAGTACGAAATAGCTGCTAAAATTACAGGGGCTGGATAAGGAGGTAATTGCATAGCTTTTGTACCAGAAACTTATAACGAAGCTAGAGAGAGAGAATTTATTTAAGTAATTTATTTATTTATTTATTTATTTAAAATTGAATTTAAGTAGAATTACTTTCATCTGTATAGGAATTAGACTCTCATGGGTATCAAATAATATTTGCCAAACTATCCTAGTAAGGAGTTAAAGAAGAAACTGCTGTTTGAAATATTAGCAAAAAAGAAGAAATTTAAACATTAAGAAAAATCTAATTAAAAATAGAAATAGCTGCTCTAATTTTAACTAAAATATTTTCATTTTGAATTAGATAAAATCTATTTTTTATTTTTTTAAGAAATAATTTTTTATATTTTACAATTTGTAAGTTTACATAAATTTTACTTAAAGATTTGATTGATCGAAAATATCTTTAATATTTACTTCTGATCGTTTGTATAAATTTTAAATTTTGATAAATTAATTTAACAAATAATAATTTTGGTTGAAAAATGAAAATTCTTTTTTTAGTAATAATAAGCGCTGTTTAGATTTAGTTAGTTATTAGTGGAGTGGCTAATATTTATTGCGGAGATAAAAATTGTTATGATATTTTAGGCATATCTAGGTAGAAATATATCAATTCGTTTAGCTAGTTTATTATAATTAATGTTTTAATATTTAGTTCAGCTACACCAGAAGAAGTAAGAGCAGCATTTAGAAAATTATCAAAGGAGTATCATCCTGATAGGAATCTTCATAAAGGAATCGATACTCATGCTCAATATTAGTAATATAATTTTAAAATTTAAATGGTTAAGAAGTAAAATTTGAAATAATCAGATTGATCACTAAGGCTTATGAAGTCTTAAAAGATGAAAATGTTAGACAAAGTTACGATAGCTTTTTAGCCAATCCATCTAAAGGAGAATATTATCATTATTACAATTATTATAAAGCAGTGTATGCTCCTTAAACTAATCCATTTGTGGTTATCATTTGCACTTTACTGTTTTTATCTTTCTTCTAATATTTGGCTAGAAATAATGCCTATGAAACTGCTATCAGAAGTGTATAAAGGACAGATAAATTTAAATAAGATGTAAATAATTTGCACAGAGAATAGCCTGAAAGAGTAAAAATAAATTATATCAAAAAAGATCTTATTTACATTTTTATAATAGAAAAAAGAAGAAATAAAACAAGAATTATTATAGAGGATAGTAATATAAGGAGGATAATCTAAAATAAAGCTTTAAGAGATCCTTATTATTAGAGTTGTTTTATTGCCTTACTCCATTTCCAAATATTTGTACAAAAAAATTAGGTACATTTTATATAAATTGAATACTATAAAATTAACAATACATTATATATTATGTTAAAAAGATGGGTTGTTAGGTACAGCATATTAAAAAAAGAATATACACACGAAGATTAGGAGATACTAACTATGTAATTGCTGAACATAAAAGATTACAGATGGGAAGTAAATGAAAATTGTAATAACTAAGATATTAAAGATAAAAAATAATATATAGGGTTTGGATGAAGATGTTAAACAAGAATGGCTTGAAAAAAAACTGTGGATTAAAGAAAATTATGCTTCATACGTAAAAGAGTAGACTGAAGCTTACGAAAAAAGAAAGGAGGAATTTTTAAACTCGAATAAGGGCAAAAAGTATATGAGATATATGAAAGGTGGAAAATGAATGAATTTCATTAATTTATTTATTTATATTTGTTTGCATATTCAGTTTAGTGAAATAGAACAATTTACATTTTAAAATATTTTTTATTGGAAATAAATTGAAATTTCTTTGCTATTATTATCAATCAGTTTATATATTATGTTAGTGTGTTATATATAAATTTGTATAATTTAATAAAAGCGGGAGAAGTTGTTTATTAATTAATAACAAAAAATTACTTTAAAAATTAATTAATTTAATATTGAATGAATATTGCTCCTACATCATAAATGATTGAACATCCTCAATAGATTTAATAATAGCAATAGGTACCAAACCCATAGCAAAAGTAATAGCCATAACTTGCATATAATCCTAACACAGCTTAGCAACCATAAACAGGTTAACCTTAGCACAGTTTTTAGTATTAATAAGGATAAGCTGCTACAATTTAACAAACTCCACCACCAATCAGCAATATTTAAACTGGTTCTTAATAAAATCCTCCAATAGTTTAAGAAGAACCTATTAAACCTTAAAGAATGCCTAAACTATCTCAAGAAGAATTAATGTAAGAAGCAAAGAAAATCGTTAAACTGCATCCTCCCAAAAATTCTAAAACTAAAGAAGAAGTATCATCTAAAAATAAAGATGTTTTAATAAAATTATTATTATGATTAAAAAATAGGTAAATAGGATATTAGTTGATAACTATGAAATTTTGTTAGAGTTGAAGAAGGAGTATATTAAAAGAAAGAACCAAAACATTACAAATTCAGATATCTTAAATATAAGTAAGCAGATAAAAATAGATTTTTATCAAATTATTTATTTAATTATCATAAATTTTATGAATGATTTTGGATATTTATTAATTTTCTATGTTGAGTTGAGATATGTTTTTATTATTCAACTGACTTTAAATAGTGTTATTTATTTATTAAATCATTCATTCATCCAATTATTAGTTCATTCATTTATTGAATACTTTTTATTCTCATAAATCTAATTTTTAATTTCAAAAGTGTCTAACTTTTTTAAACAACTTAAATAGTTTATGATTATGAAAAAAATCTCGTAAAGTTATGCAGAACTCTTCCTCCTGATTAGATTGTTGATATTGATATTTTGAAGAATGGCAAAATCAAGTTATTAGAAAATTCTAAAATAAAAAAGCCTAAGATTTAGCAAATATTTACATAATAATAATAACAATAGTAATAGTAAAAGCAATAGTAGTAAATATAAAACTAATAACCACCTTTGAATGGTGTACCACGCCCTCATGATTAATAGCATTAAATTCAATAATAGCATCATTAAAATTAACCTCCTGTACCAAACCCACAAGCTAATTAATATTAATAGCAATAGTAACCCCAATAATAACCTTAGCAGTAAATTAATCAATAAAACTAGCTCCATCAATAGCCACATTCGAGCAACTAACCACCTTAAGCTCTTAAGTAACCAATTTAATAACACAGTTAGATATAGCAGCAACCTATGCATAACTAAATGCCCTAGCAACCTCCTTAAATTCCATAATAAAACTAACCTCCTCACCATGCTTAAGGACAATAATTACCTCCTCCTACTCACCCATAATAGAACTAATAGTAACAGTAGTAGACATCATATCAGTAACAACCTCCCTAACACTTATAACAGCAACAATAATAGCATTAATAAAATTATTAAAATACTTATTGAAAAATAATGTAAATAAACAAATATAAGTTTAAATTCTAAAGAACATTTTTGCTTACTTTTTTTTATGTTGTACAATGTAGTTATTTATCTATCTAACTTCTCATATGTAATTTAATAAAAAATTGATGATGTTAGAACACCGTTTACAATTTAGAGAATATTTGCAATATTAATTAAATGTTAAATGGATAGAACTTTATTTACTTTGTTATATCTGTAAAGTAGATTTTCAACTTAAATCCTTCCAAATGATTCTAAATGAATTTTTTATTTAAAATAATTAAAAATATATCTTATTTTGTAAAATAGAACTAATTGTTTTTTTATTCTAGAAAGTAAAAGAATTTCAAAGATGATTCGTAAGAATGTAGCTATCATAGGAGCTGGGCCTGTAGGACTTGCAGCAAGTATGTACATGGAAAAATTTGGGTTTAACTATGCTCTGATTGAGAGAAATTAGTCTTTCATCAGCCATCCAGCAGCTCATTTATTAAATTTGAGATCAATGGAGACTCTAAGTGAAATCAAATGCAAGCTAGATTAGCATAAATTGCATGAACTTATTTACGAAAAATGTGAGGATATTAATTATTTTAGGTACTTTATTTAAAAAAGATATCTTAAAAATATGGATAAGATGTTAATTAGCCATATCTTTCCTTTAAAATTCTTTTTTGAAGTAATATTTAACAAATTTTGTATTATATTTTTTAAGGTATTACCGCTACTAAAGAAGATTGTTTGACTCAAGACAACCATTTTATGTAGATGATCACTTCTACCCTAATCCTAAAGAAAAACAAGAAGAAATTCTTCGTGAACATGCATTTGCTTAATATGTCCATTTACCATAGCCCCATTTTGTTAATATTTTGAAAGATAACATAAAATAAAAAGAAAATATCTACTTAGGACATACAGTTCTTAATTTTAAAAATGATAAAGATTCAGTTAAAATATCTTTAAAGGATCATGAAGGAAATTTAAAACAAATAGAAGCTGATTACTTAATTGCATGTGATGGTAAACACTCATATGTAAGAAACTCTTTAGGAATTGGATTGGTAGGAAATCCTTATCTATAAAGCTTTTTCAATATATATTTCCATTCTAAGTAATTGGCTTAGACTTTGAATGAAAGAAATGAAAATGCTATGCTCCATTTCATTTACAATAATCAAGTTATAGCTTGTTTAGTTAATCATTCTAAGAAGGAAGGAATGTTTGTCCTCCAAGTACCTACTTGTCCACCTTACGATGATGTATCCACTCTCGATAAGCTTTAAAAAGAAAAAATTGCCTATGAAATGATATAAAATTTGATTGATCCCTCTATGAGAGATTAGATCAATGATATTGATATTAAAACTACAGGTATGTGGAAACTTTCATCAGAAGTCATAGAAAAATATTATTAAAACAGAGTTATTTTTGCTGGAGACTCTGCACACGCTTTTCCACCAGCTGGAGGTAACTTACTTAATTAAGGATCTTAAAAGTAATATTTAAAAATAAATGTTTTATAGGTTTTGGTATGAACACAGGTTTACAAGAAATTCACAATTTAGCACATAAATTGAAATAAATTTACAAGTATCCAGAACACTAAGAAAAAATATTGTAAACCTATCATGATGAGAGAAAGCAATTCGTAACTGAAATATTGAATACTGCAAATAAATATTATAAGGTTTCATTAGATATAGCAAAAGTTATTGGGTTAAATGTAGAAAATTATTTTACCTTTAAAAAAACCCTTGATGTAGCTTCACCATTCTTACCAAAGAATTTCCAGTAATTCCTATGGAAGACAGGTATCAAGGTAATAATTTTAAAATTTAAATAAAATTAACATTTATATATTTATCTATTAATTAATAAATTTATAGATTGGAAGTTACCCTGCTGAAATTTCTGATCCAGCTAAAATCAGTAAAAAATTGGAAGGTAATACAGTTCCTCTAATTTTTTATAAGGAAGATACTGAATTTAAATATGATAAGGGATTTATTAGCTCTGGCAAAACAAATCAAGATGATAAAAATTTATCTGGTCTACTTCTTCCTCATATAATTATTAATTTTAAAGATAGATAAATAGCTTTGCGCCAATTAGCAAACTACTTTTATGAAAATGAGTCTGAAAGAGAAATCGTTTACACTGATAAAAGCAGATAATCTTAAAATAAAAATTTAATTATGGTAGCAATTTATAAAAAAGGCTTTTAAAAGGAAAAACTTTAAAGTTTTATAGAAAATTTAGAAGAGCTTTTTATTAAACCTGATATAATTGTAGGTTGTGAAGCTTCAACAAATAGTTTTTATGAAGAAAAGTTAGATGGTATTCTTAAAAACGACAAACAGGTCATTCTTATTAGAAGCGATTCTATAATATTTGGTAGATATGAGATATGATATAAATCTTAATTAAGTTATGAATTTTGTTATTTGTTTTTGTATAAAATAAAAAATTCTTAATAACCAATTTAATTTTTTATTGATGAGCTGTTTAATATTTTATTTAAAATTCTTTTGAGCAAAGTATTTAAAGCCATATTTTATTTTCTAAAACAGTTAATCAGAAAGTAAATATGTAGAATAAATAAAAAAAGTAAACATCAAGCTATTTTAGATAGAAATTTGTTTTTAAAAATCAATTAATAATTAATTTTTAAAGAGTTTTTTCTTAACCTTCTATTTAGTTTAATTTTTTATTTTAAATATTTTATTTTTAATTTTAAAGTTTAATAAAAATTGATTAAAATAAGCTAGTAAAACAAAAGGTATGAAAAAAGAATGTTTTAAAATTTTAAAATAAATTTCCTATTTTTGATAAAACTTTACAGAATTTAAAAAAAATTTGTTAATAATTTTTAGAAAATTTTGATTAAAAATAAAATAAATTTTAAATTTTGATCATAATTGATCAATAAAAATGTTTAATTGACAATTTAACAATTTAACATTTAAAATATAGGAATTAAAGCAATTTTTTATAAAGTAGTACATTTTTTAAATATAAAGTAAATTATAAAAAAATAATTAATTTATGATAATAATTTCAGTATAAGATTGGTAGCTAAGGGTTATATTGTTTGTTTTCCTATTTAAATATTTAAGGTTACCAAAAATTTAAAAGAATTTTGTTTGAAGCTTTATTTAATTAAAGCTAATTTAAAATATTTGTTTTATTCTAGTCAATCATCCAATTCTAATATTTTAAGTAAGCATTATATGTTAACAATTTTTCAGAGAGAGGGAGTGCTTTAAACATGTATTAAGATCAGCTTTTACTGGCTTTCTATTTTAGATTATTCCTTTATATAGACAATTCAGATTTTAGATTTAAATAAATTTTCCTACTTTATTACAACAAATTCTTGTATTAAGCTAATACGTATTAGTAATAAATGACCTAACTATTAAATATCTTTTAAATACGAAATCAGACATACAGTTACTGTATGTTATTCTCAGAAGTACAATTTATTCTTTTCTTAAAAGAAGCTATGTATCTCATCATACACAACTAAACAGAGAGAAGATCCAAAGCTTCTGAAAATATTTGAGGCATTACCAGAAAAAAATATCTTAAAACCTCCCTATCTATATAGCTAAATAGAACAGTCTATGCTATTCTTATATAATTTTTGTCCTCTTGCACTTTACATCATCATTTTACGTTTTAGTGTATCAGTAGGATAAGATATTGTTTCGCTAAAGACTACTACACACTATGCAAAGAGATATTTCTTAATTAATAAATTTTCTATGTTATTGTTCTAGTTCAAAAATACTACTTTGCCCCAGTCATATAAACCAAAATACAGACTTCTATACATAAATATGCCAACTAAACCAACTGTTAACCCTCTATATAGACCTCTCACACCATCTTGTTAGTATACTTTAGTAAGGCAATCGATAATACCATTAAATTAACGTTTTTTCTTATTGTTACCTATATCTACACCAAGACGAGTTCTAGCAAAATCAAGAGGATAGATCAAAGCTTTAGACGAGCAACCTGCTAAGCCACCAGCCATAAATTACCATAAAATGTACTTATTCATCTACTAATTTGAGTCAAAATTAAATATCTTTGAGTATAGCTCTTTGAAAGAAAAATTTAAAGCTTGAGATGGGAAGTAGCGTATTATGTTTACCATATTTCCCCTCCAAAGAGAAGGGATTCCTTCTTCTTTAACACATCTTTAAAAGCAATCTGCAATACCATTATATGGTCTCAATAAAGCTTAATTTTCTGATTGAGTTTGAAGAAGAAGTTTAACTCTTTCTAGTGGAGCAGCTATAGTTTTAGAAAATGCTCCAGCAACTCCTCCTGATAAGAAATCAAGAATAAAAATGCTTTCTTTATTCATTTTTTGATTTATACTAATTTCTACTTTATTACTATTATTTCTTAATTTATTTATAGGTTTTTGTTTAATAAATGATTATTGTTAAAAACATTTAACTTAAAAATTATAACCTTTTATTTGAATAAAGAGCTTATATGCAAACAGTCATTTCATTAAAAACTTCTCATTTTTTAATATAAGAAATAGATATTTCTAAAAATATTGGGACTGGTTGGTGATTTGATCAACGTCAACTCTATTTTAGGGCTTTTTTAAATTTATTTGTGGCAAATTATATCATTCCAGATAAAATTTTCATATGAGCGTCAATATATTTTTACTTTCTTAGAATGATGACCTCAAATTTGTGGAAATAGAATCTTTTTTTTCCATAAATTTTGAAATTTTCATGATCTATTTTTGGTATTTGTATTTAAAAAACGTATAAAAATAATTTATCGATTGATTAATTAATTTGAAGCTTTAAAATTATAAAAAATATTTTAAATGAGATGAATTATTTATTGTATTTTGATTATTCATATTTAGTAAACATAGTATTTTAATGTGTAAGTAAATTAAATAAGTATAAAATTTAAATTAAATAAAGAATCTTCATAAATTTTAAATATTCTTTCAGATTGAATTAATAATTAAATATATCTTATATAGATTAAATGATAAACACTTAAATCATATTTTTTTAAAAAATGTTATATCTATCAAAAAAATTGATTAATAAAACATTAAATTGTATTTAATTAATTTTTAATTAATAAACCTGTTTATCTTAATTATTTTGTGACTTTTTAAAAATTAAAATTAAAAAAATAATTTATTTATTTTATTATTTAATATTTTATATAAAGTAACACATTTAACAAAACTGTGATTTTTATTTTCTTAATTCTTTATCAAATATTTGTATTTTAGTCATAACCAAGTAGACTATTGTTTTATGTCCTTAAAATTAGTAAGGTAGATATTAAATAAAATAAAAATTATTAGGATATAACTGATTTTAAAAATATTAAACATAATTCAATTTATTATTTTTATTCATAAAAATCAAAAATATTTTTATTAATTAAGCTCATTTTTAATATCTTGCATCTGTTATTATAATTCTGAAATATATCCTTTTATCTCTACTATATCCTCTTTTAGTAACTTCTATTTTGCTTTTAAGTTAATTTATATCTTTCTAATGTATTTATTCCCTCTTATAAAAATTGAAAATCTTATTGAATAAGATAAAATTAATTTTTTTTCATTCCTGCTTTGGTATTATTAAATGCAAAATATATTTTTTATAAACCAAAAATTAAGGTAAAATTTTGAAATATATTTGTTTAATTATTTTAAGTTAATAATTAATCATTTATAAAAAGTTATAAAAAAATATATTATTGGCTCTGTTATTTTTACAATAAAAATAAATTAAAACTACTTTTAAAAATATAAATTAATTATTTAAATAACTTCTTATTAATTAAAAAATATTAAATTTGAAATAAATTATAAAATTAATTTATTTATAAATGAAATTGGTTCTTTGTGTGTCAGAAATTTCCTAACTTTGTTAGTTTGTTTATTCTTATTAGAAATGTGCCAAGGATTGTTGGTTTTAAGGTTTCAAAAATAATCAAATAAGATTTTGATAGATAAAGATTTATTTACTTTTGTTTGGCTGCGTTTTGTTGGTAAAAAGTGAGAATATGCAAATGATTTGAACACGCACGCACATACATTCAATAAATATTGCTTTATATTTAGAATGCAAAACAGATATTCAAAATATTATTTATTAAAAGTTAATTTTGTAATAAAATTAGTCAGATTTGAGAAAATATATTTTTAGATAAAGTTATAGTTTCAAGTTAATTTAAAATGTTTTCTGAAGATAACATAATTTCGAATGCGAAAGTAGAAACAGAGAAGAAAAGTGAATTGTAAGTTATTATATCTATTAGATATCATTAATATAATTTTGTTATAACACAAAATATGTTTTTACATTATTTAATTAATACACTAGCCCAGATGTAGAAGAGTCCTTTTCTTATGAAAATTTTGAAAAATATATTTTGAACTCAAAGGAAAACTTCCCTAGCCTTCTTAGCTATATAAGGAAAATTGAATTGCAGGATTTATAGATTCGTTTTAACACATGGAGAATCCTTCTTGGTGTGCTAAAAGCAGATAGCACTGACGAAGAAAAAAAATAATAAATTGAAAAAGACAGATAAGTCTATAAAGAACTTTGGGAAAAGTTTAAATCAAAGCAATAGCAACCAGAAGTAGATAAACCAAAACCAGTTTTTAATCCTTTGATGAAAAGTACTTAAAATGTAACAAAATATTTTTAAAATAGAAATAAATTTAGATTGAAAATTAATAAAAACGAATTATAATTTAAAGAGTCCTTGGAATGGTTATTTTGAAGACAATGAGCTAAGAAGCGATATAAAAAAGGATGTAGAAAGAACATACTAAGATAAATAGTTTTTTGTCAATTTAAAAATAAAAAATATGCTTACTAATGTATTGTTTGTATTCTGTAAAAAGAACTCTGACGTTTCATACAAATAAGGTAAAATAAATCAATATAAATAACTACTTAAAAGATATGCAAGGTAAAATTTATTAAATTTATTAGGTATGAATGAAGTAGCTGCTTCCTTTATCATAGTATACTTTGTTGAAGCATTATACATTTAAAAGCATTAGCAAGAATCTGGAGCAAGCTAAAGATCTTTAGAGATGGCTTAATTTATGATGAATATGAATTATGCCGAAGCAGACATTTATACACTATTCAATAAAATGATGGAAATTGGACATTTAGAAATGTTTAGACCCTATTTGGCTGAGAATAGCAAAAAGAAATAGGAATATAACATAAATTCTAAGAAATCTCAAGCAATTCTTCTTCGTATATCTAAAATTTAGGATAACTACTTAAAGATTGTAGATTTGGAGTTATTTAAGCACATGAAATTATTGAATGTAGAGTTTTAAATCTTTTTATTGAGATGGATTAGATGTGTTCACACCAGAGAATATCATCTTGATGATTCTTTTAAGGTTTGGGATAATATATTCTATGAATACTATTTAAATCCCTCTATTGAAAATGATTTCTTTTTGATTGACTGTATATGCTTAGCTATGATGCAATATGTTAGAGGATAGTGTAAATAATTTTCTTAATATTTTTTTATGGAAATAATTATTAATATATTTTTTAATTAGTAATGGAAAAGGAGGAACAATCTGAGTGCCTCTAAAGATTCTTAAAGTATCCTCCAGTTGAAAACATTAAACCTATTGTTGATGTAGCTTTCAAAATTAAAGGTATCTATTTATCTATTTTTATTTAAATTTAAGTAATAATAAAATATTTTTAACATGATAGATATAATCACTAAGGGATTGAATGAAAAAGAAGGACTTTACCTTTAATCTTTGTAAACTAAAGAATAAGATAAAGAAGAAAATAGAGTTGTAAAAACAAAATAGCAAGGCAATAAAAATTTAATATTATTTTCCAGTGGATTTGCCACCAAATCTTCTAATATCAGTTAGGCTTCATCAACAATTAAGGATATTTAAATCTAAGCTAAAAAATAAAGAAAGGGTATATTTGAAGAGAATAGTGATGGAGAAATAGAAGATGATTAAAAAGAAGAACAATCTCCTTCAAAGCCTAGTTAAGAAACACATGCCAAATCTGAAGAACCTCATGGAAAGTAATAAAAAAAGAAAATAGATTTCAGCGATGATGATGAAGAAGATAATAAACCAGCCCAGAAAAATGCCTCAGGAGTTGGTTTCCCTGTAGCTTCCTTTTCTAATAAAGCTGCATCTATTGAAACAAATTAAAACCAAAAAAAGAAACCCAGACCAGTTGTTTTCCCTGATTTCTAAAAAGAAGAAAAGGAATCAGAAGCTGAAAAACCAGCTTTTGTTCCTCCTTATTAACAATAATAAAAATAATAATCTTAACCAAAAGAAGAGCAGTAAACTATTATTGCTTAATCTAATACAAGTAAAGTAAATGAGTCTCCCTTGTTTGAAAATTCTAACAACAATGTTGGAGGAGTTTACTTCAAATCTTCAGAAATTTCAAACATGACCAAAAAATTAGGAAGCTCACTTGATATTCTAAATTATATATTCTCAAAGTATTTAATTTTATTTTATTTACATTTTTTAATTTCTATTAATATTCTGTTTTTTAAACAACTAGGGACTTGAAAAATGATAATTTAAAAAAGGCAATTGAGGATCTCGAATTTATAGAAAGAGAACTAAAGAAGAAAACAAACCCTTCTCAACCTCCTATTTTTAGCACTTCTTAAGCAGTTTCTAACTAAAGCTTTGTAACAAGCAGCAGCTAAAAGAACAAACCCATTCTTTTCAGTAGTGGCACATAGGAAGAAAAGCCTAAAAACTCAGTCAAAATTTAACAGTCTACAGGCTTTGTTGTATATAAAACTAACTTAAATGAATGAAAAATATTACTTTTTTGTTATTTTATATTGTCTATAAATCTATGTAACAAAATATATTCCAAAGTTAATTAAAATTATGTTTTCTATGAAGCTCTAGTGATTTTAGTAAAAATAAAATTATTATTAACTGATCAATTGATAGAAAGATTCTACTTTAAGAAAATTAAAAATGAGTTTTTTGTTCAAATAATTATGTCAATTTCTATAGTAAATTATGTTTTGTTTGAAGATCTGGCAATTTTAGTAATAATAAAATTATTCTTAGTTCATTGATAGATTCTAAATGCTTTAAGAAAATTAAACATGAGCTTGTTGTGCAAATAATTATGTTGATTTCTGTACTAAATAATATATGAATTCTAAAAATAAATTTAATTTATTAATACTAGAAAAGTAATTTAGATATTATCTAAATACTCTATTTAAAAATTTAATCATATTAAACAAACTTTAAATTAGTTAAAACAAACTGTAAATGGAACAATAGCCTATTTATTATGACCCTAGCTTATATTATGAAACGTAAACGGGTAACAAACTCTGCAAAAAGAATTTGATCAGAGGAAGTGATAACATTTTCATTTATGGCAAAGTTATTATGCAATAGAAAAATATAATTAGGGGTGATTTAGGTAGAATAAATTTAGGAAAGTATTTAATTTTATGTGAGGGAGTTACTCTAAGACCTAGCTATCAAATTTAAGCTAACGAGTAAAAATAATTAACTTTATTTATTGTATAAGAATTGTTAAATCCAACTTCACTTTATAGAGAATTTTTGTTATTTTGGCAATTAACATCACTCTCCGTTTTTCAAAAAATTTAAATGCGATATTTGAAAATTATTTTAGAAACATATTTTCATAATTATTTAAAGTCAGATTAAGTATTCTCATATCACAATCGGCGACTACGTTATCATAGACTCAAACAGCATTATACAAGCACAAAAAATAGGATCTAATGTGCACATTGGAAAAAATTGCATTATTGTAATAGATTCTTAATGAAGATATCTATCTAATTTCTTTGTTTTGTGAGATTTAAAATAAATTAATTTATTTAATTAATAAATTATAAAAGGGACACAGAGCAAATATTAGTGATAACGTTAAAATACTTGATGACACTATTATTCCACCAGACACAGTCATTCCACCTTATACTGTTTATGGAGGAAAGCCAGGTAATTATTTTTATTCTAAATAACACTTTTATTTTAATATTTGTTTATTTAACACAGCAAGATACATTGCAGAGCTTCCAGAGACTGTCAGCTATATACATAGAGAACAAGCTATTAAATATTATAAGTCTTTTTAACCCAAAAGAACTAGTGACACCAAAGAATTTTAGTTTTCTTCTATTTAGGGATCAACTGCATAATAATGATTAATTAATGAAGAATTAATATTATTTCTAAATTATATTTATGTTTGTTTATATTTTGAATTTGTTGTTTCTAAAAACGAAGTCAATATCTTTTAAAATTATTTATAATAATTAAATTCTTAAATTTACTTTTTTTAAGTCTAATTTAGTTAAATTTAAGATTATACGCCAAAATATTTTTGAATTTGTTTTTAATTATTGGCATTCATTAAATTATAATTCAAATCTTAATTTTCAAAAAAAAAAAAATTAAATTTTATCAAAAAACAAAATTTATTTATTTGATTGATAATAAGCTTTTTAGATAGAGTTTAAAGTAGAATTTGAACATTATTAAATTTCTTATTCGCGTTTAGCTTGGAGATAAATAGAGATTAATTATCATACGATATCCTATTCTATAAAATATAATTATGGCTGATTCAATTTCTGTCACTAGTATGAGTGAGGATGAAAGAGACATCCAACCAATTAAAAAAATTAAAAAAAACCCTAAAAAAGATGAAATGAAAGTGTTTCTTAGAATAAGACCTTAAGATAATCTAGACCTAAGAGGTATGCAATAGTCTTATCTATAAATTATTTTTATTTTTATTGTTAATTTTAGGTCCTATAGGAGTTAATGAAGAAGAAAGATGCTTAATGGGAATATCAAATGATGAATATCTTAATTAAAAAATAGACGAGTTTAGAGGGTTGAAATTCAACAAAATATTTAAAGAAGATTGTTCTTAAGATGAATTTTATAATGATGTAATTGCTCCTATTCTTCCAGATATATTCAATTCTAGTAAATACTATTTTTTTATCGATAGATAGATACCTTTTTACTTATTAGTATACAATTAATATAGAAAAAAGTTCATTAATATTTGCTTATGGTGTAACTAACAGTGGCAAAACTCATTCTATTTTGGGTTCAAATAAGCACAATTAAAATGGTGATGGAATTTTACCAAGGGTTTTATATTTTTTGGTTGAAGCCAAAAAACTTATTAAGCAATAGATTCAATAAAAAGTAGATTTCAATGATGATGGAATCTTCTCTGATAATAAAATTACAATAGATGGCATCAATATAGATTTAAAAAACTTTATCTTTCATTCACATAATCACCATCATAAATTATAAGACATAAATATTTTATTTGAAAACTTTGAGATTTATAATGAGGAGATATTTGATTTATAGACAGTTCAAGTATAATCACAGCCTTAATCTTTATAATTAAATAATACATTTCATAACACTCTTAGTCAGTAATTAAATACTGACCATAAAAAAGAAAAAAGGAGTGCAAGTAAGAGAAATACAGCTTAAAAGAACAAACTGAAAATTAAGGAAAAATTTAACAAAAAAATCTACATTAAAGGTAAAAAAATATTTACATTTTTGGGTGATTTATTTATTTTTTTATGTATTTTAAAAGATTTGATAACAAATGAAGTAGATAGCTTTGAGTAAATTAATTGGTTGATAAGAAATGCAATAGAAAATAGATAGGTCAGAAATAATAATGTTAACTAATATTCAAGTAGGTCCTAATGCTGCTTTAAAATAAGAGTAAAATTTACATATAGTAATCCTCTCTATAGCTAAATAGAAGAAGAGGCTAGTTTACTCATTTTAGATTTAGCAGGTGCTGAAAGAGCTAAAAAAACAAATAACACGGGATCAAAGATGACAGAATCTTGTCATATAAATAAGACCTTATTATGTTTGGGAAATTGTATTAGATCCCTAAGGAATGGAGATGAAAATATGCCTTATAGAGAGTCAAAACTTACAAGAATATTGAATGAGTATTTTGTTGATCAAAATAATGTATTGATGGTAGTTCATATACATCCTGGAATTAGCTATACAGAAGAAAATATTAACGTTTTAAAATATGCTGCTATAGGTTTAGAGGCAAAACTAAAGGCGGCTGCAACTATTTATGAAGGATAATCTAAACACTCTTTTTTATTGATGGACAGTGCATAGAAATCTATGAGAAACGATAAATCGATGATCAGCAATTTCTCGTATGATGCAAGAAGCAATTACAGGGACTACTAAAGCATAGATTAGGATTAATTTTTTCCTTAAATTGATAATTTTACTAATAGTACAAACTACATCCGCACTAATTATTTTACACAAAGTGACCAGAAGAGTAATAAAGGAGGTATGAGAAACTTCTCTTAAAATGATTATTATTAAATTTAGAATTCTGATGGATAACTTCTACTCGACTAAGCGATGTAATTAATCGACTTAAGATAAAATATTTATGAATTATATTATATTTAATTTAACTAGGAATTATGAAATGGCCAAAACTTTGGAGGAAGAGAAAAAGCAATTAGAAGAAAAGTATAAAAAGGAAATGGAAATGAAAGAAATCATTCAATAACAAAAAAGGGCAATTGAGAATTATGACCTACAGTTTGAAAATATGATCAATGAAGAGTATAATAAATTAAAGTTGGGTTAAAATTTACTAAATCAGTTTAAGATTCCAGATTAGATTATGTATGGAGAATTAACTGAAAATGAAGTTAATTAATAGCACTTAGAATAAATGAAGAGATTTTCAGAAGACCAATTAAATACTTCCTAAAGTAACTAAAGAGAAATTATTAGAATATCTTCCTAGAAATTTAAAAATAGTTCTAATAAAAATATTGATAAGACTGAAGAAAAGCCATCATAAATTGGAGGAGGCTATCAAGATATTTAATAAACATTTGGTAAAACTCCATATTAAAGTTAGGAATTGAAAGATAAATAAAATGAAAAAATTAATTAATTTGATAAAGAGTAAGAAAGTGACCATAAATTATACATTAGAGATAAAAATAGTACTCATTCTCTCAGGTTAAACGAAGAAGATATGAAACTAATTAGCCAACAAAATAAAAAATATAGCTTTGATAGTTAAAATTCTATTTTAAATTATAAAGAAAATATTTAGATTGCATCAAATTTATATAAAGATGCCTCTAACAAATACTAGTAAGAAGAGTTGCTCTCATCTAAAAGCAATTCTATTAATTAAAAATAAATAAATTTTGCTACAATTTAAAACAATAACAAAGATAGAAATAGCTAAAGCAGTCTTTCTGACTTATAAATACATCAAATTAGAAAGAATTAAGAATCTATTAGCAATTAGAAAGACATGATGGATGAATAATCAAATATTTCAAGTCAAAGATTAAGTTATAATAATTCAAGTGTCAGTAAAAATAATAAGCAAATGGAAGTGGAATAAAAAAATCAAATCTTATAAAGAAATGTTGACATGGTTAATGAGTTAGATTAAATTTCTTTAGATAAGCAATCTGCTAAGAATTCTCTGGAAGTAAATGGAGTGGATGTTAATTAGTATATTTAAGAGGTATATGACAGCTCTGCAAAAAAAGTTGTCAGTGAAATTTTGGATGATTAATCAGACAAGCTCCTTGAATCTCCAAAAATATATGAAGATAAAGACAGTGAAAGTGAACACAATAAAACAGCTCCTAATTCAATAAATTCAACAAATAACTTAGATTACATAAAAAGAAGTCCTTCATTAGACATACTTTCAGTAAGCTAGTAATTGCTTTAGCTCAAACAATAACAAGATTAGGAAAGAGAAAATTTATAATAGTGCTTGAATAATGATGAAGAGGAAATAAAATAATACCTAGAATTAGATTTAGATGAAAATAATTTAAAATAATAAATTTTAAGCTAATCATAAAAACTCATGCAACTAATTAAAGACAAAGAGTAAGAAATTGAGTATTAAAGATAATAATTTACTATGCAGCAAGACAATAAGAATAGAGAAGATCAAAGAAAAATGAAAATTTTCGAGGAGTGGATACAATAAATTTAGCAAGAACTTAAAATTCAATCAAGGTTTTTAGAGTAAAAAGAAGTTATTCTCTCTTAGTAATAATTAGAGTTAGCCACTCTCCAGGCCAATTTATAAGAAAAATATCGTATCTAGTAATAGCAAATACAGGAAAACTTACTTGCTTCTGAAACCATGAAAGAATAGATTATTAAACAAGAATAAAAACTCAGAGAAGAAACAGAGAGAATCGTTTAACTTTAGTAAAAAGTTGAAGAAGAAATGTAGATTTTAGTCAAAGAAAAAAATCTTCTAGGAATTTAAAAAAGCAAAAGTGATGATATCAAATCAAAAACAGCAACACCTTATAAATAAATTTAAAATAAAAATTAAATGGAGGCTGAGTAACCACATGTTTTTTAACAAGACCATCATGTTAATTTTGATTTAAGCAACCTTTCATCGTCTAAACAGACAATGGAACAAGAAAGTGTTAAGTAATCTCCAACCCATAGAAAGCTAAGTGGAAGTTACTATCCTGGTCATGAACCTCTTTCTTAAAATAGCAGCAAATAGAGAAATATATGTGAAAAAAGCTATGCAGAAAAATAAATATAAACATCTGCTTTTCGCCCTGCTTAAAGAAATTAATAAAGCTAATAAAATCAAAATGATGTCAGTGTTTATACTTATTACACTTACAGTGAAGCAGAAAAATCTGTTAATCCTCTTTTTAACAGTATAGGATCTTAATAAAACAGTGCTCCAAATAGCTAAAATTCTAAAGAAAATAATTAGAAAACCAAGCACAAAATTGCATCAAATATTTCTCAATAAAAAAATAAAATACAATTTTCCCCTTAAAAAGAAAATCAATCTCAAGTCTTAAGCTCTTCTATAAAACTATGCCAACAAATATAAAACTAAAATAGCTAACAAAGTTTAATCAAAACCAAAGATTTTAATGAAGAAGAGTAAAGTAAAAAATATTTAGATAAAAATAACATTGAGCCAGATCAACAAAATTTTGAATAGAAACATTCAAATAAAATATTAAAAGAAAAATAAAATGAAATGATTGATGAAAATGAATATATAATAAACAACCTATAAAGTGAAAGTGAGTTATATGAAAATTAAGAAGGCTAAGAAAAAAAGAGGTAAAGAGGAAGAAAGAAAGTAGGCTAAAAGTAAAAGAAAGCTACATCAAAGGAAAGATAAGAAAACTCTTCAGTAGATTTTGATTCAACTTCAAAAGAAAGCGAAAGTGAAGACTAAGAAGACCTTACAAATGAAGAATAATTAAGATCAATTCTTGAAAATATTGACTAAGAAAGTAATAAAAACAATAAAAGAAGAGGAAGAAAGCCCAAGTAAAGAGATAGTTTGTCTTCTAATAAATCAAGAAGTTCACTCTCTTCTGTTGACTCTGAAGCCTCTTCAAAAGGCTAAAAAAAGCAAACTAAATCAGGCTATAATTCTATAGAAAAGAGTTGTATTATATGCATAGATGAAAATTAATAAAATGTTAAAATATCTAAAGATAATAAAACAAGATCAGCTTCCAACTCTTCAGACTCTAGAAAAACCAAAAAAAATAAGAAAAATAAAAATAAAAAATGAGTTTGGTTTATTCTTGAAAAATTTTTGATACTAAAGTAAATCATGTAAAACGAATATTAAAGAGCTAATACTCGCTCACTTACACGTATCCTTACTTACTTAAAAACTTATTAACTAACTAAATACAATACCTAATAAAGAATATATTAACAAATTATTTATATTTTAACTTTTTTATTTTTATTTATAATATATATTTGTAGATGTTGAATGAATTAATCATATTTATATTAGAATATTATCTTGAATTATTAAACTTACTAATTAATGTTTTATTTTCACTACATAGTTTAATTTTAAACTAAATTTTGATAATGAAAATTTAAATTTTGAAGAAATATTTTTTTATCATTTAAATTATTCAATTCGTATTATAAGAATTTTTTGTTAAATAAAATTTTAATAAAAAATAAACACATTTGTTTAATAAATAAATAATAAATATCCTTTTAAATAGGAATGGTATTAATCATTTCCAATAATTTTTGAATGAATTTAAATTTTTAGAGTAAAATTATAAAGGTCTTCTAATATGATTAGGTATTTGTTTTTAATTACAATTTAAAGTTTTAATTTGAATTAAAATTTGTAAAACTATTAAAATAAAATTAAAATTAAA
This sequence comes from Tetrahymena malaccensis 436, assembly GCA_000231845.2. NCBI lineage: Eukaryota > Ciliophora > Oligohymenophorea > Hymenostomatida > Tetrahymenidae > Tetrahymena > Tetrahymena malaccensis. The sequence continues at coordinate 340,536 of JH719969.1, forward strand.
ATAATTAAATATTAAAATTCGATAAGATTTATAAATTAATAATTTAAATTTAAAACTTGAACAACATTTATAATTTAAAATAATTAGTTTTTATTTTTTTATCATTTTAATATTATAAAATTTAAATTTAAGAAATTATTATTCTAAAATTAATCAAATTTGTTTTAGAACTTAAAAACTAAATATTAAGATAAAATAAATTTTGATTTATGCTAAAATAAGGATTTTAATTTTAATTTATGTTTATAAAAGCATAAAATATTTTTTAATTTTTTTCAAAATAATTAAGTTGAAAATTTAATTTAAATATATGAGTTTCTATTTATTTATTTGTTTTCTGTTAAATTTTTTTATTACATTTGTAATCATTCATTCTTCTAATTTACCAATTAATTCTGCGAAATTTAATTCATAAGCTGAAAAATTAGATATACCTAAATTTTAAAGCTAATTTCTATAAAATTTAATGGAAGTAGGAAAGCATATAATGATGAATCAAAACTATTAACAATAAAGTAGCTAAGATATTCAAGAGGGTGATAAAATATTTTCACAAAGGAAGTTGCCTACTATAAATTCTTAGCCTAACATATAAAATGTAACAGGATAATAACTTAATAAGATTGGATTTTAAAACTAGTAAAGCTTAAATACTAGCAACAGTATTACATAAATAAGAGTATCAGATTTAAAGTAACTTGAAAAGAATATTGAATAAGAAAAAAGGGAGTTTTTGAATATGACTAAAATTAAAATTACTAAATCTAAGAACCCTCAAATAAACATTTAAAGAGGAAAGAGCTAGGATTCTAACTAGAGAAATTTGAGATAGAATAATGTTGGAGCTTAATAATATAATTATAACTAAGAAAGTTAATTTGATGGAGATGATTAATTTGAAAATAATTAACAAAACGAATCAATATCAGGGGTAGCTACTTATAGAGACAACGCATATTTTTATAAATAAAGAAGTGGTTCTTCTTAAAAGCTAAGAAATGAGTTTAATACAAGAACAAATTTTGCAACAACTCTTAAAAAAGAAAATTACAATAGTATTTCTAACAAAACACTTAATTCTACTATAGGTGGTGGTGTTTATAATTTATAAAGTGACAGTATAAAAGATGTTAATAGCGATTAAAGTATGAATTTAGATAATTATTTAAAGTAGGAAGGTTTTAAATCGAATGCGTTGCTTAATAATTATTAAAGTGGAACTTAGTAATTATTCATTAGCAAAGGATCATCTCCATAATTGATTTATGAAGCCCTCCCTCTGCATATCAGAGAGTTTTTTTAAAATAAAAAGGATTTTATGAAGAGCTTTGAAGAGTATGATTTGACTAATAAATGCCTTTATGAAGTTAATCAAAGAGTGAGATGCTATAGATATGAGTTGGGGTGTTTAATTGATAAAATTTAAAATAGCTTCTACAAAATATATGAAAAAACTCTGGATCTTAGTATTAAGTTATACAATGAAAATAAAAAAAAGTTTGAGACATAAATAAAAGAAAATTTGGCTAACATAGAAAGGCAGGAGAGAGAAAAGAGGGACATCGAATCAACAAATAGGGATTTGAAAAACAGATATGTTGTACAAGAATCATTATTTAAGATTACTAAGATAAATCATGATTCGCTCTAATCAGAAGTACTCCTTCTGCATGATTTACTTAAAAGGGATATTTTACATAAAATAAATCATATTGGAAACTTAGAAAATCAATAAAATAAAATTTTTAACTAAAAAGATGGTAATTAATTATTTAGTTCAATTAAAAAGATCAAATACAAATTTATTTCAAAAAAGATCCAAGTGACAAAATGGCTTAAGGTTTGAATAACTTAAATCACCTTATTTCAAATCTCTAGGGAGAATAAGGAATGAAGGATAATATGATGAGCTAAATGAGTGGTCTAGTAAAGGCGATGCTCAAGGGATCTAAATCTGATGCTTTTACATAAGTAAACTTTTGATACATATAAATTTTATTTAAAAATGAAAATTATTTAGGTCGATGAAGGTGAACTTGTTTGGCTTCCTCAGGAAATTTTAGGTAATAAAAAGAAAATTACTTTGCCATCAGTGTTAGAGGCGGAAGTGAGTTCTATTAATATCCTTAATCTTTATAGCAATCCTATGTATGCGAATAAAGAAGAATTAAATAATAGGACTAATGTTGAATAACTAAAGCTCAGAGAAAATGAAATAAATCAGCAGACGTCTAAGAAAGGAAATAACATGGGAACAGGTATATTCTTTAAAATTATAAATAAAATGTTAAATTATTTTTTAATTAAATGATTGATGGGTGAAATAGATAATTGGAATTTGACAATCAATTTAATTGTATTCATTGAGAATGTTACGAAAAAAAATGAAAATGGAAGAGTAATTCCTTGGTTACATTTTAAAAATCTGGTATTTGAAATATATGAAGATCGTATTAAAAGTAACTGGGAAATAAATGGATCTATGCTTTCCACGGGCATTCCATTTGATGAATATGTTTGTATGTTTTTCTTAAAACAATAAAAGCAAAGAAGATTAGCAGAAATAAGATTATTTGAGTTTTTAATATCTTTGCGTTATTACATGAAGAATCATACTAGAGCTATGACTTTTGCACTTCTGTGTAACGTTTCCTAACTATCAGGATCTTCTGGTGATAACTTCACTTTTAAATTTGATATTTACATATAATATTTTTTCCTTTTCGCATTCAAAAGACTTAATGAACTCAAAAAGGTAAATAATTTATTAAAGCAAGCATGAAAAATAAAAAACTATTTTTATAATTTTGTTTGAAATTAGCATTTTATTGAATAAGACGGATTTACTTATATCCCCAAAGATTACTTACCAGAGTTACTTAGAGATGTTCTTATATTTATTACAGAAGGAGCTAGATAGAAGATTCTTACAAGAGTAGGAAAAGCTTGCTTAAAATTAAATGATGACCAAGAAGTGATTGAAGTAGATAAAATACTCGATGTTTACCTAGAAGAATATATTGAAGGCAAGAAAAAATTGATAAGGAATTTAACTAAAAACTACTCCAAAATATATGAAAGTGATCATGGAATGTTTACAATAGATGATCTAATAGGTGTAATTAAAGAAAGTGTGGATAGTAATTCTTAATCACCTTCATTTAGATTTCCAAGCATTACTTATTACACAAGAGTATTCTTGCATTCTCTTACATCCACATCAAACAAATTCGATGTTTCTCCAAAAGAATTTTTAGCAGCATGTTCTAAATTTGGAATTGACTGTCCTTTTCCATTTATAAAATTGTCAGCAAACTCTGACAAAGATGATGATGAAGAAGAGTAATTTTAATTCATTTAAATTAAATATTTGATTTTGTTTAAAATAATTTTAATTAGAATTCTTCGCAGACACAAGATAAAAACAGATGAACAAAACAAAGAAGGTGGAGAAAATGAAGGAAAAGATAAATAAAATATGCAAAGGAAAAAATCTAATAAGAGTATAGGTGAGATTAATTAATTAAATGGCTAGAACAATGATAATCTAAATGCAGATATCATTTCTTCTAAAAATCAAATTAAAATAGATTCTACATCTGCTTTGTTTGCTCAGCATTTTAGTATTCTTAGAGAAATGCGTTTGTATTGTAAAAATTTCAAAGAAAGTTACAGTAAAGAAGAAGACAAAGAAGTGCTCTGGGCACAGTTCGGAAATATCTTAAATATATTAGAGGCTGGTTGCTAATTTTTAAATTTTCCAATAAATATATGAAAAATATTTTTTATATAAAATTATAATATAAATTAATATTAAAGAAAAGTTATATTTTGTGTACACTTTTGGTATAAAAAGAGAGGATGATCATAAAAATATTTACAACTTAACAATTTTAAATTCAAAGTAATAATAACTCCTGCTTAGTTATTTTATTTTAAAAATGATAAAATTTGTAATTTTAGAGAAACTACTTAAAAATATTGAAGTGAGATTTTTTAATTTAAAAACTAACTATCAGTTGAAATTAGATAGATAAATTTTAGATAATTTACTTTATGCATTATATTAAAAATTATTTTATTATTTAAAACACAAGAAGTTTTTCTTATTAATTTAAAAAGAAAATTTATTTATTTATTAAACTTGATTTTAAAAAATAAATATTTGAAAATATTTTTGATTAATTTATAATTGGATTCTTTTAAATTAATTTATATTCAATATCTATCACATCATATAGGTAAATATAAATAAAATTTATAAAAATTTATTTAATAATAATTAAATTTTTTAATAATGCTATATTTTATTTTCTATAAAATAAATATTTTTTTTGTTCAATCAAAATAAAAATGCAAGTTTTTATTAAATTTTTAAATATGGCCAAATAGTACTTTGAAAGGTTTTTAGAGATTTGCAAAAATCATGCTTTTATTATTTAAATTAAAACTTAGTTAATAAATTTAATAAATTATTTTGCTTGTAAATTCAATATTTGAATAATTGGTTGATTAATTTTTTCTGCTCATAAATTATTTCAAATTTTAATTTAGCCATCATATCAATTTTAAGTAAAATTTGAATTTTTATATTAATTAAAAAATATCAACGAACTTATCTTACATAAAACAAAACTCCCTAAATTTTTTATTATAAATTATCGATTAGCATAATTTATAATTATTTTCTATTAAAACGACATTTCTTTAAATTCTTATTAAATTAAAAAGAATAATTTTATTCTTTTTTTGAATCTTTGCTCTTTGAAATAAAGTGAGTAAACATCATTGTTTAATAACTTCTAAAAAAAAAACAGGTGCATAAAAAATAAATCATAATGATAAAGAGTCTATAAATTACATATAATTATTAAATAGAATTAGGGTAATTATTATTAATAAATTATAATTGATTGTATGAGTATAACATAATTGAATGAATGTATGTATGTGGGATCTATGCATTCATGTATATGGATATATATATATATATTTCAAAGAAGATTTTGAAATAAAAGCAGAATTGCATTGAATATTTAAGAAATATGAGTAATAAATAAGGCATCCTATATTATACATTTATTTATTGATTAAATAATTAGTTGATTGATTTATTTTTAATTAAAACAAGAAGTAGTATACTACTGACATTTACAAAAGAAAAGAAAGTAACATATTAAATTAATAGTAGCGCGATTCAATAAGCATAAATATATTTTAGACTAGGAGATAATTAATTATCATATAGGAAGCCATTAAACTGATTATCAAAGTAATCGCTCTATACTCAAGGGACCTTCATTTGAACAAAGCACACATATATACTCAGCAAACAAATTAAATCAATTTTTGAAAATAAAGATTCAATCAAATTAGCAAAAACACCAACTACACAATTTTAATCAGTTTTATCTCGTAAGATGAACGAGAAGTTTGATCCTTGTTTTTAAGAGGCTGGTATTAGTTAGCCCAACAAATTCTTTAAAGAGAATAAGATACTTATACGCCCAAGCGTTATAAGTGAGTTTTTTAACTATTTTGAAGACCTTGAAGAAGATAAGCAGGTATTTATTAGCAGCATTTCTTTGTAATTTTTGAAAATCTGATGCCTAAGAATAAATATTTTGATTCGAAAAGATAGCATAGGGTTATCAGCAATTGGTAAATTACACAAAAGCATATGAGACAATTTACAAAGATATTTAGATATTTTTAGAATGTTTTTGAAATTAGCTTTTAACTACCAACTTGACTTCATAACTTCTTTTCTACTTTGAAGATATTAATTTTTACAAATTTTATAAATAGATTAGTAGTTTAGACGCGCTTTTAGAGATAATACCATAAATTTCCTAAAATGCAACAATGCTAGTTTCAAAAAGCATAAGTAAATAAAATGCAAAGGCACAAGATTTAATTGATGTTTTGATTTAACTCGCAATAAAGTTGGCTGGTAGAAAGAACTAAAAGGTAATTAACTTGTTAATTTTGAATTATTTCGTTAACTATCAATACTAGCTAAAGGAGTCAAAGATAAATATTTAAGCAAAAAAAGAAAGTTAATAAATAAGCAATCAAAAGAGATATAATATGCAACAAAAGAACTTTAAAATATAGAAATGAAAATTTAATTTAATTCAAATTTTAGTAATAAAGCCATGAGTTTAAGCAAATAAAAATGATTGGTATTTTATGATATTTTTGTTGTTATAAGATATTTTGATGATAGATAGATACTTCATTCAATTATATATAATTATTATAGGTTATTGAAAAATTGATTAGCTTGGTAGTAATATTAGCAAAGGAAAACAATCTTCGTAAATCTAATTTGTAATCTGTATATTCAATTCTATCAAATAATTTTTATGATCAAAATCTGGACTATAGCCAATTATGCACTGCTGTTGAAATTTTGCAAGTAAATTAATTACCATCCATAAACTGGCTGCTAAAATTAAAAAAAATTTTTCAAATTTTAATTAGAAAATATTCAAGATTCAAAAGCCAAGAGGTTATTCTTCCTCTACTCCTATGTCATCACCTATTTTAGCCTCTTCTTCAACTTAGCAGCAGTAAAAATTAGTTGTTAATCAAATGGAAGCAGATGAAAAAGATGTAAGGTCTAATCCTTACAGTTATTTCTACTTTCAAGGAAAAGATTCAAATATATCAGTTGTTTAAGGAAATGCTAATAATCCTGTTTGGAAATTTGAAAATGTACACAATTTACTTTTGCAAACTTATTTAAAATTTATTCATGATGATATTTAAATAAAAAGGGAATATGCCTATGCTTTTGGTTTTATTTAGACAAATTGAAATATTCTATTGAAGAATCATGCATAGTTCCTTAATAAAAGCTATTTACCATACATACATCAGTTGATGGTAAGGGTGGAGGTATAGAAGCTTACTTTGTTAACAATTAGTTATTTTATAGGATACTACCTGAGTAGTATTTAGAGCCCACTCCTAAATCGAATGGAGTTTTAGTTGATTAGTTTCAGCCTGGAGAGTGGCACTTTATAGGTATAGATCATGAAGTTCCTAAGTTATTTGGAAAATCGGGATCAATTAAAGTAAATTCTAAAGTTGAAAAATGCAATTATTTAATTAATTTAAAATAAATAGGTTGTAGTTAATAACAAGAAACCAATTAGCTTTAATATGGATTATCCTAAAATTCCCTCCAATAGCTAAATAAAAAAATTCACCTTTGGTGAGCATTTAATAGGTAAGATAAGCTCAGTGATGATCTTAAGCTAGCCGATAGGAGTTGATGAAATTTAGTAGCTGCCTAAGTTTTATCAGTATGGGTTTTAGAATTCACATTCATTGAAGAGTCTTGATAGAACTTTTGAATCATCAATAAATAAAATTTACTTGTTGCTATCTCCTACAAGATCATGTAAAACAAATAAAAATAAAAAAAAATAAAAAAAAATTTTTTTAATTTAAATTAGATAATAATAAATGCTATGACGCAATTAATAATCATGTTGCTGTTTTTAGTGAAAAGGCAGGAGTTTATTATAAAGACCCCATAAAATTTAAAATAAATGAATTAGGAGGACTCTAGGGAATAGTTCCTTTATTTTATGTTATAAGTAAATGAAACTTTTCATTAAAATTAACTTGATTTTAATATTTTATTTATTCATTTTTATAGGATTTTGCAAAAAAAGTGGTGAGACAAATGTAGTCAATGATCTTTTAGAATTACTTATTATTTTATTGCATAAAAGACATGACTTTCAAACTTAAGCAGCTAAATTAGATATACTAAAAATTATTTCTAATTTATTAAGCGAGCTCACTGAGCCTTATATTGATTTAATAACAATAGCTCGTTTAAAAGAGTTGAAATAAGTTATATAGGAACCATCATTATTATAGTCATTCTTTTTAGATTTTTTATGGAATTTAGATCTGCTTTTTGTTATGGAAAGCAATGAAGTCAAAATTTAATATATAGCATTCCTTAAATCTGTATACGAATAAAACCCCGACCACTATAATAAGCTTTTTAGTGTATCTTAAATTATTTCTCAAGCAATCTTAAAATGTGATGTTAGAACAACTCAATGTTGCTAAAACCATTCTTTGAATATTTTAGGAGTGAAACAAGCAGATTAAGCAAAATCATCAAATATAGAAATACAAAATAGTCCTGCCCTAAACCCACTTTCAAATAATAACCAAGATTAGTTCAATTCACTGTCTAAAATTATATAGCCTCTTTTTGAAATTATAGAAAGCATTTTTCTTAAAAGTGGTGAAGATTTAGGCCAAGATCTCATTCAAATATTAAATTCTTTCAATTTAAAGTGCTCCCCTTGTTTTCATTTGAGCTTATTTGGAATATTGAAAGTAAATTAGAAATTTATCAAAATATTTTTAATAAAATTTAAAAAAAAAGAAAATATTGATAGATAAGCCATCAGATTAATAGAGTAATACCAAGAAATATTTAAAGATTATGATAGAAAATAAAGCAATTTACACATTCCTGTATTTGATGTAGAACACACCATTCATTGACGTCAAAGCTATGTGCTTGAAAATGATAAATTTACTTAATTAGAAAACTATTGTAAAAATTTACTTATATTTTTAAAAATATTTTTTATTCTTTTTAATAATATCTCATAGAAATAGCAACTTATTAATGAATACGAGCTATGTAGTTATATTTCTAATATTCTTTGGAACTTGAATTAATGTAAAAGTGTTGGAGTTACTCCTTTAATTAATCCTCAGGAGTCTCCAGAAAAAACTAAAATAGCTCCTTAAATTGGAAATTTTAATTTAGATGGAAACTAATAATTAGTGGAGTCAAAATTTATAGAATAAGAGGAATAAATTAATAAATTTAATTCAAAATAAGAAGGAGTTAGTGAAAGTATTATCAACAGTAATAACAATGGGTAGTAATTATAATTTTAGGTTAAAGATAGCAAAAAAATAAGTTTCAATTAAGATTAATTTGAAAATGGAAATCATCTGAATGAGAATTAGACTTTTTAATAAAATTAATTATTGGTCGATTAACCTCAACCCTTTTTTAAAAAAGAAAAACCTCAAAGCAAACATTAAAAATAGTTCTAGCTCAACAAAGGAGCTCTAAATTTAAATATTGAAGAAGAAAATACTAATTAACCAATTAATAATAATGCTTAAATTGCAATTAATTCTGAAAATGGAAATTGTTTAAAAGAAGAAACTAATTAATAAGCTTAAGAACCACTTAAAATTAATAAGCCTCCATAAAAGAAAAAAAAATTTTTATAATTAGATGATGAGACATTAGTTAATACTAATGATGATTTTGTTATAACCTAGCCCTAAGCTTAGTTGTAAGAAAAAGATACTTAGAATAATAAAAAAACGTTAATTGGATTCATGGATAAGTTAAATAAAGCTTAAGAAGAAAACTAAGAAAAAGAGTAGTAATAATCATAGTATGAAAATACTTCTTTATCTTAGTAAATTCCTACTAATGGATCTAAAAAGCCTAGTATTTCCAATGCTTTTATTAATTAGTAATTAGAAAGTGATGGATTCACTTTTAATATTCCAAATGAGCCCTACGATCAAATGAAAGTAGCGATGAATCCAGGATTCAACTAGGCTCCATCTATGCTTAACAAAAGAGCATAAGGAAGTAAATTTAGTTTTCCAACTCTTGATTCTAATCCGACTGCTGCTAGCAGTGCAAATAACAATGGGAATGGTCTAGATTTAGGAAGTAAAAATAAAATAGGAGGTTCTAGCAAATTCTAATTTGACTAAAGTGGAATACCAAGCAGCATTCCAAGTATTCCTAGTGGCGGAGCAGGAACTTATATGGAACCTAAAATGTCAAGTAAAGCTGGATAAGCATTATAATTCACATTTCCTAATTAAAAATCTAAAGGTTCTTCAAGCTCAACTAATGAATAAGTTGAAAATTTTGGTTTACCACAACCAAGAAAAAGTCTTAAGAATACAAACATAAATTTAAAATAAATTGATGACAAAAATGATGAAGAAGACGAGTTATCTGAAAAAGCTGGAGAAACTAAGCAAGACAGATCTTCTATACCTCTAGATATATCTCTTGAATAAAATGTTGTGCTTCCAAAACTACCTCATTAAACTCACTAAAGAATGAAAAAACCAAATCTAACACTTAATGATGTACCAACTAATGATGAAAATAAAGCTGATACCATAAATCCACCTTAAAAGCAGCCTCCTTAACCAAACTAATCAACCAAAAAAGGAAAACCATCTTCTGGATAGCCATCATACAAAAAGAAATTATTTGGAAATTTAGAAATTAATATAGATACAGTTAATGAAGAATATACTACAGGTGGAGGAGAAACAGCCATTAAATAATTATAAATATAAAATTACGATGAAGTTGAAGAAGAGAAAGCAATAGCAGAGTTAGCTCGTTTATGCGTTAGATACATGAATGGAGAGCTTAAATATAGCGAAGAAGATTACTATAATAGCAGAATGCCAAATATTCCATAAAAATCCTTTAATGCTCCAATGAGTGTTAGAGGCATAAAAAATATAGATTTGTCATAAACAGGTCAAACTTACTTAGAAAACTCTGAAAAGCCACGTAATTATAATTAATTTTAAACTATTATAATACTTATTTATTTTATTAAGTTAATATTATTATGGAAAATACTGCCTAAGAAAATGAAATGAGTTTTTCTATGGATTTCAATAAAGAATAAAGCATCGGTCCAACTCCCAAAAATTTACAAATTTTAAATAAAAAAAATTCCTCCCTTAAAGACAATTTCTTAGCAACAGATGACTTGATAAAAGCTTAGTATTTTAAGGATGAACTCATGAATGAAGAAATAATGAAACCTTAGGTTTAGGTAGATAATTTAGTTTAAAAGGACGATTTTGAAGTTGCTACAGGAAATGTTAACACTTAAGGAATATTTAATTAAACTGGCTAAATTAACTTAAATCAAGAATTAGAAGATAGATAAAAATTAATCGATAGCATAGATTTTGAACCTCTCTACATATCAATTATGGAATGGGTATTACAAAGATTACCTGGAAATTTAGATAATACAATTATTATTACAGATAAAGACAACATTACTTCAAACCATGCCCTATAAATTTTAATGTCATTTTATAATCACTGCAATAATAATCTGCGTCCAGTTATTGTTTAGGATCTATAGTTAGTTGTCAAATGGAATATTTAGAACAGCAATACTCTACTCAAATATACTGAATTCTATTATTGGTTACTTGATATTCTGTTCGATTAGCAGGTAAATTTTACATATTAAATTTGAAAATTATTTTAATACTCAATATAATACTTTAGGTAAACATGTTCTTAGAAAATGAAGCCAATAGTAATCAAAAAGATGCAGTTTCTGCTGTTTTATGGAGTTCAGGAATGAAAATTCATGCAATTTTAATGAAGGCTGCTTTGATGTAAGATCCAGAAGGCTATAAAAAGCTTTAAGGAATATTTATATGGTTAGAGACTAAATTTGCTCAAGCAGTAAGTTAAGACCAAAAATTTACATTCAGCGTTGCTTCTAAGTACCTTCTACGCAGTTTATGGTAGTCTATGCTAGATGCAGTCAATGAAGATTTAAAAGGAAACTTGAATTAATAAATAAATAGCCAAGCATTTTGGAATAATGTCATTCAAACTATATATAGCACTTAAGAAATAGTACTCTCGGCTCATAATTACGAATTTAACCTTCCTAAAGTTAATGATCACTCCAAAATATACCTTTCAATGAGAAATTACTGTACGATAGTAGATACCCAAAATGACTTTAATATCCCAAAAAGTAATTTAAACATTTATTTATTTATTTATTTTTAAAACAAATTTAACTTTTTATACTTCAAAAAGACTTCAAAGATTAAATTGCTAGTAATAATTGGATCGATAGATAGATAGTAAATGGGATGATTAAAATGCTTGATAATATATGGAGTGAGAGTAAGTTTGACATAAACTTTTAGAAATTTCACAACAACAAATAAAACCTCACAAATAGCTTGGCTCTTGAAGAGTCTGAATGGTTAACAATTTAAAAACAAGTAACAAATATGCTCAGTTTTTCAAAATAAGAGGAGTTTGTTAAAGATTTTGATATTTTAATGTCTAATCCTATACCAGAAAGAGGTTCGTTTATGAAAATATGCAACTTGCTAATAACACTTTAGATAGATGACATCATCCGCAGAAGATAATCTAAAGAAGTATTGAAGGAAGCTTTAGAAAGATTTGAAAGAATGATAAAATATTACATCGTAGTATGTGAAAATACTAGAGAAAAGAAAGTCTTAGCTTAGAAAGAAGCAATTCATGCTAATATCCTCTATTGCTTAAACTACCTTTATATATAATATGAAACTGCAATAGCTGGCGTAGCTAGTAATGAGGGAAATCCTAGTGAAAAATCTGAACATGAAAAAGTAAAAAATTGTATTGGAAAGTCTATTAAAAACATATTTGTTTTTATATTGCTTTGTGTTGAACTTATACATTAATAATATGGTAATTTCGATAACTACCCATAAATGAAGGCAAATATGGCAAGTTTTAGTGTCTCACCTATGATTCCAAACTTAAATATGATATTGTTTGATTTATTCCATACCTATCTTTTGATGATGAACAGTAGTAATAACTAGCAAAATAATGGAAATTCAGCTAACGATTGCATATTGAATATGAAAATACTAAAAGAACATAAAAATGAGTATTAATTCTTAAATATTGGGGAGCTTACTTTTTCTAATGAATGGATTTTCTGCTTTACTGATAATCCTAAAATATGGGAGGTGATTAATAAATATTATAATGACATATTCAAAAATACACAAAGGACTATAAGAGAAATAAGTGAAGAGAGTTCAAAAGGAAGTATTCGCTCTTTTAAAATGAATGAAATGAATAAAGAAGTTATTAGTCGCACATACAATAATTAAATTTTTGATAATACTGCAAAAGTTTTGGAAGTAGAAGAGCAACAAAAATACAGAGATTTACAAGTTAATGAAGAAAGCGTTCGTTGTGCACGCAATTTGTGGAAAAAATGCTGGAAGCGACTCCGTATTTATGATGGATTGTGGAAACCAAAGCATATAAACAATTAAAATGATTAACCATTTGATGAACAGAGATTTTCATATGAAAATAGATAAAGCAATCCTTTTTATTATTTGAAAATAGATAAATACGAAGCAAGAAATCGCATGAAACCATTTTTGAAATTAAAGCTAGTTGATCCAAAATACGCAAAGGAATACCAAATAAAGTTAAAATAGCTTCGTGTTAATTAAGGATAAACTTCTATTTTATCTTCAAATGTAAAGCTAACTATAGTGCAAAACTAAATTAGCAATGAAAATATAAATAATAACAGTGATTCTGTTAATGAAATATATAGTAAGAATGCATAAGATTCTTTTGCAAATCTATAATCTGATTCTAATAATACAACTAATATCTAGCTAAGCTCAAACAATATCACTAGCAATATAAATATAAACAATCAAAGCAGTTAAAATGCAGTAAGTTCTAATAATGGTGGTAACAGCTACTTTTTTAACTTGGGAAAAAATATATCTAAGAATATTGCTAAAACATTCAAATCAATACTTCCTTTTGCAAAAGAAAGTTCTTCAACAAGTAAATTAAAAAAAATATTTCAAGATAATTATTTTTAAACTTTATTATTAAAATAGATCAAAAGGGAATTAATGAGATCTAAAATAAAAACTTACTTATCAGCTAAGAAGTTTAATTTACTAAAAAATGTTAATGGATTAAAACACTTACTGCTAGAAACGGCTAACTTAGCATGACAGATGATAACCTAGTGTAATTTTTACATTTTACTAATTCTTTTAATTTAAAATACAAAAATAAACTTAAATACAGATTTTAATACGAGTCAATTGAGCAAAAAGAGTCTCACATAGCTATGACTTCTCATAAAATTCCTGATGATAGAAGACTTATAAAAGAGTGGCCTCTCAAGCAAATAAAAGAAGTTCATACAAGAAGGTATATACTTAAAAGAACTGCTATAGAAATATTCTTTTTAGATGGTTCTTGCGTTCTTCTAAATTTCCCTCATAGCACTTAAGATTGTGAAGAAGTCAGTCAAAAACTAGTTAGGAATAGAAAGAATAGATGTCCAAATATTATCTATCACAAAACCTTAGACCCTCGTAAACTCATAGAAAAAACTAACATAACTCAAAAGTGGCTTAATCGCTAAGTATCGAACTTTGAATATCTCATGCATCTAAACGGACTTGGAAGTAGAAGTTATAAAGATCTCACTCAATATCCTGTCTTTCCCTGGATTATAACAGATTATAAATCTAAAGATATTTTCACTACAATAAGAGATTTAACCAAACCTATGGGTGCTCTAGGTACTTAAGAAAGAGTCGATTTTTATCTAGAAAGATTTTCAAATATTGATCCTTTCCAAGATATTCCTCCTTTCCACTATGGTTCTCATTACAGTTCTCCAGCAATTATCTTTTAGTTCATGTTGAGAATACAACCTTATACTAATGGTAAGAAAATAATTTATCCCAATATTTTTTATTTAATTAATTTTACATTAAATAATAAACAGGCACTAAAATATTACAAGGGAATAAATTTGATATACCTGATAGATTATTTTATAGCCTTGAGGATTCATTTAGATGCGCTACTGAAGATAATGCAGATATCCGTGAATTGATTCCTGAGCTTTTTTATCTTCCTGAATTATTCTTAAATCTAAATAAAGAAGATTTTGGTATCCGTTAGACAGGCGAAAGAGTTGATAATGTAGAAATACCTTAATGGGCAGATAGAAATCCTTATAAGTTTGTGGTTCTACACAGAAAGGCTTTAGAATCTGAAGCAGTTTCTTCTAGTATCAGTAATTGGATTGACTTAATCTTTGGATATAAGCAAATAGGAAAAGAAGCTGAAAAAAATTTGAATGTTTTTTATCATTTAACTTATGAGTAAAAGGTTGATTTGGATTAAATAAAAGATGAATCTACAAGAATTTCTACTGAAACACAAATCATTAATTTTGGTTAAACCCCATATTAATTATTTTTGGACAAACCTCACCCTCAAAGATTTTCAAAGGATTAAATATTTGCAGGAAGGATAGTTGCTGACCCTCAAGCCGAAATCAAAGTCTTCCGTCCAAGCAATGGTAAGAAGAAGAAACAAGCCACTAAAGAATATAAATTAGTTAACTTCTTTAACGATATGATAGATGATTCTATTATTTCCTTAAAGTGGATAAACGATACAAGGTTTATCTGCCTAAGAAGGAATGGGCAAATTACATAATTTAAGTAAAATATTCTCAGATCTAAAAATTTATTAAGTAATTTATTAACAAAAAAAAGGTGGTACAACAACCCAGTTCATCAAGCTCAATAAACTGCCATACCCTTCTAATGTGGTGAGGATAAAAAGAAAGAAATTACTCTTGAAAAAGGAAAAAGTAAATTTAAAAATTTCAAAAAGTGTATTTTTAATAAAAATTATAAAAAATAGAAGTAGTTTTGAACTAATTAGACTAGTCTGTTAATTATAATGAATATCCTTGCTATTTCTTAAAAGAATCCAAAGTAAAAAAAATTATTATTATCATTTAAAATAGCTTCAATTTATAAAAAAAGATTGTGATATTAGCAGGATTATGGGATGGTATACTTAAGCTAGTTTAAGTAGACACTAATTAGGAGGTAGAATCGTACTAAGTACACAATGATACAGTCACATACATGACATCCGACAGTAAAGAAAATTTCCTCATCACAGGTAAATATTAAATAAATTTTGAACTTAAAAAGTAAATAAATATTATTAAATAACTAAAGGTACTAAAAGCGGTGAAGTCATAGTTTGGAAAATAAATCCTGAAATGAAGCTCTCTGTCCGTTACATTATAAACGATCATAGAGATAGAGTAATCAATTAATTTATTAAATGTAAATCATAATATTAAATTTTTTTTTGTTTAATTAAAAATAACTCTAGATCACTTAAATTAAAATCTCCAAAGATTTGCTAATATTTGCAACTGCTTCTGAAGATTCAACGATAAATATCTACAATTTAATAAGTGGATAATTTTATCGCACAATTTTCCATCCAAATAACCTTTCGATAGATAATGTAACAATTTAATTTCTACGTACCAAGTTATTTATTTATTTACTTACTTACTATTAAATAAAAGGTATTAATAAGCTATTAACCACTACCTTGCATAGTATTCTACTCTAATCAAGATCGTACTCTTTACTCATATAGCATCAATGGTCAATTTTTGGCTAAGGCAACTGAAGAATTTTTATAAATTACAAGCTCTTTAATAATTAGAGACAATAACTTTTCTGAAATTATAGTAAATTAATTATAAAACAATATAAAAAATTAATATATTTATTTTAAAGATATATGGAAACGAGAGAGGTGATGTTTATTTTAGAGAACTTCCTTTCTTAAACTTAAGAAAAGTGTATAATGTATCAATTGGAAGTCCTGTATTAAGTATCGTTTGTTCTAAAGATAAGAGATATTTGTTATGCGGTTGCAGTGATGGGTACATATCAGTCCTAACTGATCCTTTGACAAACAACAGGGTAATATAGCTTGGTAGATCTAATTCAAATAATAATGAATAGTAAAAGTGATGCTTCTTAAACCTAATATTTCTAATTTTCAAATTCGAATTATAAATTTTGTATTTAATAAATAAATAAATAAAAATATAATAAATATTTCATAAATTTAATACAATACTGAATATGCTTCATAAATTTAAAGAAACACTGAAATCAATATAATGATAGCTACTGAAATCTGGTATTGAAAATAAATTTTTGTAATAACTTATGATTAAAACATATTGAGAAAATATTCACTACCTTCCATGTTAATAACATTTCTCAAATGATTAGAAATAATTGAAGTTAATTAAAAAAATTTAAATATAAAATATTAATATATACATATTTTCATTTTAGGATAATTACCTGAATAAATTTAATGTATGTACTTATTACATGCATACACATCCATTTTTGTATTATCATTCATTTAGCTGTTTAATAACAGAAATTTCTAATTTATTTTATTAACTACATACAAAGCAATTGTAAATATTATATATATAGAGAGTTGAATCCGAAGATTCTACATGTAACATAGACATGCAAATAAGAGTTAATATATTTTAAATTTTTTTACTTCTGATCTAAGAAAGTAGAAAATTTTTAGGAAATTTTAAAATATATCTTTTATCAGCTACTTAAAAATAATAAATATGAATATCAACAAAAAATTATTTAGAAAGTAGATGAATATTTTATCTTTATGCAAATTAAAAAAATAAATTTTTTATCAGTAAATTTAAAGCCAAGGGGTTTTTAATATATAATTATTTAAGTTAACAATTAAAATACATTTAGAAAAATAAAATAATGTAAAATAAATTATGAATATTTAGTTTTATATTTTTAATATTTGTTTTTTGATATTTTTTTATTCAATAAATTATTAAATAAAATAGAATTCAAATATTCTCAATAATTGAATCTATATTCTTATTTATACTATCAGTATCTTTATATTATGGGGAAGAGCTATTTGCCCTTGGCGAATTTTCAGAATCAAATTTCTTTTCTAAGTCGATTGCTTATATAATATATCTATAGTCTTCGTTTATTTTAATGTTATATGATGGTAACATTCTTTTTTCTATGTTATAGTACTCTTCATTATAAGGTACTTATTGATGATCAGGAACTACTTAGTGGCTTCTCTTACAGCAACTTGCTACAAATCTCTACAAAAATCCAGAGTAAGTTATACTCAAAACATAAATTGCCAAAATTATTAGAAGTAATATGAAAAGATAGAGAACATGGAAAGCTCTGTTTTCTATAGGAGATGAATCATTAATTTAAATTTTAACATCTCCAGTCGTTTAATTCATACTTAAGACCAACTGGTTTTGTGAGCTTGGGAAGATTAAAGGCTATCCATACATATAAAGTCCTACAGCCAAATGTAGTATAAGAGACCAAGGAAGAACCATTAGCATACGTTTATTTAAACCGGTATCATAAGTTGGTGGGCGTCTGCAAACTCTCAAAAGAAGATACTTATAAACCCAGTATTATGAAGTTAAAATTATAAAACCTGCAAATAGCATAATAGGAATTCCTGAAGAATAAAAAAGAGTTGTGAAAATGATATTAAAAGTAGAAGCGTAGTAGAAAGAAATTGGAAATTCAGGTCCAAGGATAGTTTTATTTGCTACTCTTTAGACATCTTTTCCTTCAAGACTTTTAACCTTTGATTCGCGCATGCATTTACTTATCATAGAATACAAGAACTAGAAAAAAAAGAGAGTAATAACGAAGAAGAAGACTGTGACTGTTATCTTAGAGCCTACTTATAGGTACCATGATCTGTCAAAGTCAGTTGAAAATGAGGATTTATTGTTATTTTGCCAATCGCTAATTACAGGAATAGGCTTAGAAAAAGTAATAGCTGGCACAAATCCATATATATTAGCTTGTAACTATTTTATATATTAAAATATTTATTAGTATTGGTTATATTAGTAATTGAAAGATTTAATTTTTTAGTTAATTGAATAATTAATGTATTACAAATAATGTGATTAATGCCGTGTTAACGAAAAAGGCTAAAAATAATTTAGTAGTCATAGAGGTTGTGAATTTAGTAATAGTTTTGTATCTGTTGAATTTTCCGAGAGCCTAAATAGTAAGTCTAAGAAGAAAGTTAACAATTAAAACAACTAGACCTGTGACAATAGTGAGTGCATATGTAGTAGCATATTTGACCCAAACATCCCAACATAAATTTTGTAAAGAACTATTAGATGTCATTTGAGAAAACGAAACGCTGGTGCAATAACATTAAGTGTAAAGTGAAGATTTTGAAGCTTCGGAAAAGGAAATAGATTATTTAGGGCAATCTTCAGTATTTTGAGGAGTAGCAATATTTGCAATAATAATAACTGCAAAAGTTATAATCATAACAATAATTACAAGTATGATTACAACTAAAGTTCTTAAAAATCTATTAACTATAATTTTTTAAGAAATAATAATTAATTAAATTTCATTTAAAAAGAGTTTCAAAAATATCTTACATGAACTAATTTCAAGATTTTCCCAAAGAATGTTAGATGGCTCATCAGGTTTGAAATTTATTTTTAGTAAATACTTGTTTTCTAACATAAACTCTTTAACACGCTTTTGACCAAAGAAACCTTTTGTTTTTTAGTACTCTTTTTATATTTTTTATTTGTCTTCAATGTTATTGAACATAACAAAAGCCTTAACAGATGGATATTCATTATGTGAGAGAACTTATCCATTCATTTTAGTTTAAATTTATTTATTAATATCAGCTTAAATATCTGCTAATTTTTAACCATACTTTTATAATTTATCGTTTTTCTTCGCATCTTAACCTAAAAATTACTATCTAGATTTTTCTTATTTTATCAAATCTATAAGCTTTGCTTCCTCTTTATGCAAGAAGAGAGTATTATAATAATTTCTAGCAAATTTACACTCAAAAACTTCTACAGAGAAGTTATCACGGAAGTGATTAGATAGAATTTTTTCATCAATAATTTTATGAGGAAATCCTGATACTTCAATTGAATAATTAGAAGGTAGAGAGTTTTTCAAATCGGTTTCCTTGGCTATTTGATTAGAGTGATAATGAAACCAAAATACAAATAATAAAAAGATAACTGAGTAGACTATATCTGGTACTGCAACTTATAGTAATCTACTATCCTAATATTAAATAAATATTATTGTTAGTTAATAATGAGAATAAAATCATAAAAAATGTATTTACAGAGTTGCTAACAAAACTTGCAATTTTTTACTGATTTTCTACTTAACTTGCTTAATAATCTGCATCACTAGCATTTGCTCCAGGAGAAACTAAATTTAGCTTGGGCTGGTTAGATATGGATAGTCTAGGCAATGAATTTGTAGACATTTCAATGCTATTTAAGCTTTATCCTTAGATATTACCTACTAAAGCAGGTATTGAAATAAGAGACATTAATAAAAAAACTATTGCTGAGTATTTAACAAGTTCAAAGAACAAACGAAGTCCTGGTCCATACTAAGCAAGCTCCGAAAGATCACAATTAAGACTATATTCTTCATAAGAATCTCCTTTATTTTTCATTACGCTAAACTTGTTTCTATAAGCAACAGCTTCTTCCCATGAAGCTAGCTAATCGCTATTCTTTTCTTAATCTTAAATAGCCTTTTCTGCCTAAAATAGAGTTTTAGACTTGGCCATTACTTACTTGCGTAAGCTCATTTATTATGCAACAACTTTATGTTGACTCATTATTTTATTAATTTTTTTTTTGCAAATTTTTTGGTATTATTATCTTTATAATTAATTCTTGAAAATCTCTTTTTGATATTAATATCTCGCTCTGTGTAATTTAAAAATATTCAATTGAAATATTAGGTTATTAAGAGCTTCGAAATTAACTCCAAAAATACCTACCAGCTGCTCTGTTTTTCGAAGCGTTCTACCTCCTAAACTAAAACATAAATTATTACTGTGCGAAAAGAAGATAAAGCATGCGTTTTTACATAGAACACCTATATATATAAAATATCTTCAACCAGATAAATAAGTAAAATTTTCTCACCAATTTATTGAATTAATAAGCTTTTATTAAGAAAATATCTTTAAGACTCAAAGAAATAATAATTGATTGTAATCAAACCTTAATCTTTAATATTTTAAAATATACAATTTCAGTTAATAATAACTTCATAATAATAACTATAAAATAGACAAGAATCTATTTTTTTAATCATGCTGAATTCCAAACCAGAATTATAAATGATTACCTTATAATTCTCGTAACGCATAATCTATATAAAATAATAAAAATGCTAGGCTATGAGTAAATGATAAATTAAAATTAAAAGTAAAACCTAAAAATTACTATAATATTTTTATTTTATTAGTTTTTTTTAGAGATATTTAGTTGTGGAATTTGGGAGTAAATATCAAATTAATTTTTTACTTATTTGCTATTACTTTTAATCATTAAAAAAAATTGAAAGTTATCAAACTTAAATTTTTCTTTAGATCTATCTATACTTTAAGATTTTCAATTAAGTCTATGAATTTTGAATGAAAGTACCTTCATGAAAACAACCCATTCTTAGGTGATCTTCAATCAAACACACTATTCCTAATTTACGCAGGTTTAAAAACATATTAAATTTAAATCATTTTTTGAGGTTATAATAACAATTATAAATATTCATTATATAAAATCAAATAATTTTCTACTATTTTTATTATGTTATAGACAATCTCATTCAAGTAAATAAAGCAATAACTCTGAAGATTAAATACACAAATTTTATATATCAATTCAACATAAAGTTTGCTTATAATATAAGCAAATTTTCCTTAAAATTTGATACAAATATTTGAATAATAGTTATAATTATTGACCTTTAAAATATTTATTAATATAATATGATTTCAGTATCTTTTATCTAGCATCTTAAAAAAGGAAGTCTATAAATAAGAATAGGCATGAATTTTTTAAGATCAATCTATTTTAACCTGAATTTTTATTCAAAAGACTCACAATTTAGAATAATACTAAGTTCATGTTAGATTCATTTTTCTTATGATTTTTCTAATTATTTTATCACTGCACTGACGTCATCCTCATCAAAGTATATTTCTATTGATGGATCGTATTTAGTTTGTATATAATTTTTTATTTTAGTGAATACTCTCTTTTTAAATTTAGTTTAAAACGTTAGTAGATGTAACTCATTGCTCTCAAATGGAAAACTGCACTAAATTAAAAAAATATATATAGAAGAAATAAATAATTTAGAAAAATTTATTGATTGAATATTCTTAAGAGCTCAATCAAAATTAAAAAATATTTCACCAAAGACTAACAAATTCTATTTATGATAAAATTTAAATTAAATTAATTTAAAAAATCCTCTATCACAATAGATCTAAATATTGTATTTCAAATTTGCTTTTTTTTGTTTTTAGTTAAAATTTTATATTATAATAAATATTATCACTCTGTTTATGTTCTTTGAAATTTACAATTTTTTAAATTGTATCTTATATCGTTTGGCGCTGGTTGGAAGTAACGCCTCTTAATCATATATGTATATTAAAAAGATTTAATTAATAGATTTACATCAACGTTCGTGCACATATAAACAGAATCTTCTTTGTTAATTTCGAATGCTGACAGGTTAGCTTTAACGCACTAAGGACATGCAATTTTCTTCTTATATTTTTTGCTATACTCAGGATTATTTAAAATATATTCTTAAATGTCTTTTAAACTATATCTTTGTGTCTACTATTATTATTACTACTACTATTCTACTACTTCTTAATTTTTTGTATTGCCTACATCTTAAATACTATATAAAAAAAATATTTTTTTTAATTCAAAATAACTCAACAAATTGTTTTACTTTTATTTTATATCTTCTTCATGCAAATTATTTTCATTAGATTATTGATAATAATTTTTATGAATTGCAGAGGAGCTATTATTCAAAACATTGTGAAAGTATATCTCTTCTTGATCGTTGTGATTGCTGTAATTTTAAAACCAGTTATTAGATTAGTCTTTTATCATATTGTCATAATTTTCTTAGAAATCGATTATACTTTATTCTTCAAAATTTTCTATATGTTAAAACTGATCGCCTAAGCTTAAATCAAGATTCTTGTGCTAGTTTTCTTAAATCTCGCTAACATTCACATCATCAAAATTCTAGATATAATCTTGACTCTTTTAGACTTGTAAATTAGCTTAAAAACTATTTGAAAAACCCTCATCGCTCATTTCACTGAAAATGATTAGACAATATCAGGTGTATTTAATCTTGATCAATAAAATATTTTTGTATTTGTAGTTTAAATAAGCACTTTAAATCAAATATTTTAAGCAATTACAAACTAATTAGAATAAACAAAATTAAAATTAATTAGCATCTATGACGATTTGAGATAGTATTAAATCATTCAAATAATATTTACAAATTAAAAGATAAATGAAAAATTTTTTACAAAATATGATTGTTAAAAAGCTTAAATTAATTTAGGTTAATTTTGAAGATTAATTATGAATAAATGAATAATTTATCAAATTTTCATTTATTTAATAACAAAAACCAAGCAAAATTGTTAGTTTTCTTTGTGTTTTTTAATTAATTGATTAACTATTAGAATTAAAAGTATCTAAATCAATATTAAATTTAATTAAGCATACATACAAATGAATATTATTACTACTTGCTACATATGCATATTTGTATAGATTTGATATTCAATCAAAAATAAAACAAACAAGAATTTATTTTATAAGTACAACAATATTAGTATTAAGTAGATTGCTAATTACCATGGCTGATAAAAAGAAAATTAAAAAGTAGGATAAAGAGGAAAAGTATAAAAAGCTATTACAAGCTATTGACATCAAGCTTGGTGAGGAGAAGGTTGATGAAAAGTAAAAGAAAGTAGAAGATCTCATTGCATCCTAAAAAAAGAATTAAGAATAGTAGAAGCCCGAAGAGGCCTTAACAATCTCAAGTCTTCTTTCAAAAATATAAGGAAATGATGAACAAGAAAATGCTTAAAATTTAAAAAAATAATTAGAGGATCTTGAAAAGAGAAGCGTACTTTATTTATTGATTACATTTTGTTTCTTTTTTTTATGTTTTCATTTTTTTTCTAAATCTTTAAAATATTAATCCTATTTATGCATAATTTGTATAGAAACTTCTTCACGAGCCTGAGTCTTTCGTTAAACAGGAGAGAGCTGAAAGAAAAATTAATTATAAAATTATTCAAGATGATGTAGCTAAATGGATTCCTATTATTAAAAGGGCTAGAGAGGCTGATCATTTAGATTTTACAGAAAAGACTCAAGATAATATGAGAATGTAAAGGATTTATAAAATTTTTAATTTAATAGATATCATGCTTGTTAGAAACCTATTAAAAAAGCCTACATTTACTTTAAAGGCTGAATTTATATAAAATATTTTATTAATAATAGAAATGCTATTTCTGGAGATGAATTAAAAAAAAATAAAATAGCTTTGAGCATTGAATAAAAATTACAATAATTTAACCTCAAGACTGAAAAGTAGATTAAAGCTAAGGAGATAGAATTATTAGAGAAATTAGATCCTTAGGAAGCCAAAAAAAGAATTAATGAAATGAACAAGCAAAAGATGTTACTTTTCTAACAAGAAATTAAAAACAAGAGAGTTGCTAAGATTAAGAGTAAGCTCTACCATAGAATTAAAAAGAAACAAAAACTCAGAGCTTAGTTAAAAGAACATGAAAACATGGATGAAGAAGCAAGATTGCAATAGTAATAAGAATTATTAGAAGAAAGAGCTAAAGAAAGAATTGGTATGAGACATAAAACAAAATCTAAACACATTTAAACAATGTTAAAGTATGGTGATAAGAAAACCTACCAGCAATCTTTAAATGAAATTAATCAATAGAGACAATCTTTACTTAAAAAAACTTAAGACATTGAAGTTGATTCTGATGATTTAGATTATGATGAACTCAATGATTAAGAAGTAATTTAAAAAGTTATAAAAAATAATCTTTATATGTTAATGTTATTTATTTAGTTTAAAGAACAAGCTATAAAAGACTTATAAAATGAGCTCAAAGGAGGAGAAGATGAAGAGCAAGAAGAATTAACTGGTATTAAATTTATTGATGATCTTCATAATTAAAAGAAGAATTAACACAGAGAAGAAGCTCGTAAAATTATTTCTTAGTTATAAGATCCAAATGCCTTCGAGTAAAGTTTATTCTTTTAGGATTTATCTTGATTGTGTTTTTTATATTTTAGTAAGGATATTTTGTCAGAAGATGATATGATTGAAAGTGATGATGAAGAGGGTTAAAAGAAAAAAGCAGAAAAATTGAATGCTAAGAGAAAAGCTGATTAGGAAGTATTAGAAAAAGAAGAAGAATTCACAGGAAGAAAGATTTATAAAAAATCTGAACCTGAAGAGAAATAAACTGAATTAGAAATCGAGATGGAAGAAATGTAACAAGCTAAAAAAAAGAAAAGATTGAATGCTCTTGATATAGTTAAAGATCACATCAAGTCTTAAAAGGAATAATAAGAAGAAGAAAATGAATAGGAAACAGATAATAATTAATAACCTAAGTCATAAAATGGAACAAATAATAAGAAATAAGAAAAATCTTAAGAATCTAATATACAAGAAAAGCTCAAGGAAGCATCAAAAAAGGCTACAGCCACCACAATTAACGAAGAAAATTTGACAGAAGGATTGAACGTTAATAAATTGAAAGAAAAATTCAAAAAAAATGCATAAACTGAATTCACTAAAAAGGAGCTTGAAGCATTCAACATAGAAAACAAAGAAGAAATCTATAAGGATTTATCAAACTTTAATGTATTAGTAGATGATGAAGTAAATTAATTTAACAAAATTATTCAATTTAATTAAAATCCAATTACAGAATGAGTAATAGTTTATGGCAGAAAAATATGAAGACTACGAAAAAGACTTACCATAAGATAAAAAGCCATTACAAGGTAAGCTTGAAATTTTTTATCTTTTGAAAAATAATTTAATTATTTAAAATAGGTTGGGGTCATTGGGTCGGACAAGGTATTGAATAAAAGAATTAACCAACTGCAGAAGAATTAGCTAGACAAAAGGCTGCTAAAATAAATTTACTCAAAAAATAAAGAGCCGATGGCAGCATGGATAATGTCATATTGAACGAAAAGAGAAATAAATTATTTACTTAGCATTTAGTCAAAGAACTTCCTCACCCATACAAAAACAAAGAACAATTCGAATACTTACATAATGCACCAATAGGTAAACAATTGAATAATTATCATCTGTTTAAATTAATTCATTATAAATTTCTATTTGGCTATTTTAACTTCAATCTTTTTACGAACTAAAAAAATCAAAATTAAACACTAATTTTTACCTCTCGTTTTCTGTAATTAAATCAAATTATTTCTAACTAAGTTATTAATTTGATCCTTTCAATTACTTTTGGAGTAGATCCAAAAAGTCATATTTTTAGAATTAGTAAATTAGTTGTTAAGCAATCATTTTTTAAATGAATTGAACATCAAAACTTAATAAAATATTTTCAGTGTTAAATGCTGGATAAATTAAAAATATTTCTTAACCTTTATATACGATTTACCAGCAAATATGACAAAAAAAATGGAAAATTTTAAATTTTTGTTAAAGGAGAGTAACAAAATTAATTAAATGAAAAAATCTTAGTAATTTTATATTATTTTAACCTTTTTATTGTAAAAGATTATCCAAAATTAATTAAGTTTTACTTGAATCTGTAAATTAAAATACTCATAATATTTAATTAATAAATAGGTTCAGAATGGACAACTATGCGTAGTCATGTCAACTTAATCAAGCCTAAAATAAAAACAAGAGCAGGAGACATCATTCAACCTGCTTCTGCTCCTAAATCATTCTAATAATCTTGATAAAAAATTTGAAGTGGCTTTTGAAGATAAAATAGAAGCCAAATTTTAAATTTGTCAATATAATCTTCATCAAAATAATGAATTCTCTTAATTTAAAATTTAAATATCGCACTTTTATTTATTATAGATAAAAACGTGTATAAAATTATATGTTTATCAATTCTTAATTTGTTGATATAAATTTACAATTTTTTCAATCTCCAAATTTTATTTAATTGATATGTTTCCTAGTTACAGTTAATTAATCTATACAAGTATCCTTCAGAGTGATAAATATACTACACTCCACCACTTCTGCTTTACTATTTTTAACTCTTCAACTTTTCAGTATACTGATTTTATAATAATAATTACAATATATGATACAAATGTTTTTTTCTGGTAGGGGATTGGAGATTTATCTTTATTTATTTATTTGCAAGCTATAGTCTTTGAAATTCGTTTAAGTTAAGCAAAAGGTGAAGTTTCGCTTACTTAATATATTATTCTTCAAAAAATTTAAAATACTTAACTATAAAACGAGCTTAACATAACTCAACTTTTATAAGAAACCCTAATTCGGTATATTTTCAATTTTACATTATAAGTATTTATTTTTTCAAATATGAAATTTTTCTGATTTAATGATTTGCAAATAATATCTTAAAACTAAAATAGTAAAAAAGTTTAGTTATTTGAATTAATTTTATCAAGCTACTTTTATGTCGTTTAAAAATGTTTTATTAATCATAAAAAAATTAATAAATCTCAGATTGATATTTTTTTTGCATGTAAATAAGTGTTAAAATCTATGTAATAGATAATACTAATACAATTTTTCTACTAAATCGAATATTTTGCATTCTTACAATTGAAGTAATGTCAAAAAAATAATTAAATTAGGTGAATAAGTTTACTTATTATGAAGATTTTATATATTTCACTGGTTGTAATTCGTTGAGAGGCAACTGTGTAAATTTATAAAAATGAAGGCTTATGAAAACAAAGAAATTAAAATGAAGTAAATGTATTTTTATCTATTAAGTATTACTTATTTGAGATGTTATTTTTTGTTAAAATTTATGTATGTATGTTTATATTTTAATTAGAACAAAAAAATAGAAACCAAATGAAATTTGTAAAGCTCAAATACCATGATTTAATTATAGTCGTGATAATAATTGAGAAAAAATTACAAAAGTAATAGCAGAGTAGTAGGGGATGGATGGATGGATTTATCATTCAATATTTTAAAAAGCAAACAAATAATATTAATTACAACAAATTAAAGATTTAGTTATTAGATTTTTCAGCACAAAAGCTCTGCTTTTAGGTGAATTTGTTTGGATCTCTTAATATTAATAATTATTAAAATACAAAAAAAATTAATTATAGTTATCCTTACAAAATCAGACTATATAAATAGCTAATAGGAAAGAAATATTTGCTATCAAACATAACTAACAACATATTGTTTGTGTTTAACTGAACTTTAAGCTCAATAAAATTCATTTATTCTCTCAGTTGCCTATACAAAAAAACTATACATAAATATTAGAACTACGAAATGGGAAACGTTTGTCCAAGCGAAGCTAATAAAAATAAGATTTAGAGATAGATTGATGAAGAAGAAAGTATTAATAGTAATAAAAAAGCCAATAAAACTCTAGCTTCAGAGGGCTAATTGCAAACCGATAACGGACCTCGTCTCTCACAAGAAGACGAGGAAGTTGAAGGATAACCTGTATGCATCATGTCCCGTAAAAAAAATAAAAAGATTTCAGTAAAAGACTTTTAGCTGAAGCAGGTAATTAAAAGACAAATTCAATTTTATTTCTTCATGACTTATTTTGATTGTACTTACTATAGTCTTTTTATTGATTTAATTTGATTTTGACTTTACCAATACCCACAAAAACATTTCCTCTATACAAATTAATGTAAATTTTCAAAAACTAGATAAATAGCAAAATTATTGCAAAATTTATAAAAGCTTCTTTTTCCAATCGATTTACTAATTTTACTATTTAGTTTGCAAAATTAATAATTAAGTTTAATAGACTTTGGACATGTAGTAATCAAACAAAAAGCTAAACTTTTATTTCCAAATATTTATGATAAAATTCTTTTAATATACTATAGGTATTAGGTAAGGGCTCTTTCGGTAAAGTAGTGTTAGTTGAAAAAAAGGATACAAGTAAGTTGATTTTCTTTAATTTATACCCAGATAGGCATTCATTTATAGCTTATTTTATGAGAATAAATATCTAATCTAATCTTATTATTTCTAATAACTAATAGAGGAACTTTATGCAATGAAAATCTTGAAAAAAGACTATATTTAATACACAAATTAGAAGTTTAATACATAGTAAGAAAGAGATATCTTGGTTAAGATGAACTCACCATTTATTGTAAAGCTACATTATGCCTTCCAAACAGCTGATAAGCTCTATATTGTTATGGATTTTATGATCGGCGGAGAATTATTTTACCATCTTAGAAGATCTCCAATTTTCACAGAAGAAAAAGCAGCTTACTACTCAGCTGAAATTATATTAGGTATAGAGGCTCTCCATAGCAATAATATCATCTATAGAGATTTAAAACCAGAAAATATTTTAATTGATCATAAAGGTCATCTGCGTTTGGCAGACTTTGGGCTTTCTAAAAAGGGTGTAAAAGGTAAACATTTATTAAAAATTTAATATAAAAAATATAGTCCTATTTTCCCTTCCTTAAAAAGCTGCTTAATTAAGAGCAATTATATCAGAAAAATTAGCATTAGTTGAATTTCTTTTTTAACATTTAATTAATATCTAATTAGATCATGAGAGGACTAATAGTTTATGTGGTACACCTGAGTACTTGGCTCCAGAAATATTATTAAGTATTTTTTTTTGTTTTTATTTTGGTAGATAAAAAATATTTTACATATTAAAAAAGATAATGGTCACACGAAAATGGTTGATTGGTGGAGTTTGGGTGCTATCCTCTACGAAATGCTAACTGGGGCTCCTCCATTTTATAATAAAAATCAAAAGCAAATGTTTAAGGATAGATTTTTGAAACCAATTGAAATGAAAGAGTGGTTCTCTCCAGCTGCTAAATCATTGCTTTCTGGTTTATTAAATATCAATGTAAGCTAAATAATTTAAAATGTTAAGAAATTCATTAATCTTTTTGTATAAAATAGCCTGAATTAAGATTAGGATTCAAAGGAATTTAAGAAATTAAAGAGCATGAATTTTATGCAAGTTTAAATTGGGATAAGTTATATAAAAAAGAAATTCCACCTCCATACAAGCCTAAGCTTTCAAGCAAATATGATTTAAGCCACTTTTCAAAAGTAAATATTCAATAAATAAAATCTTATTTTTGAATTTATTATTAATATTCATTTGCTAACCCAACATTTCAATTAAAAAAGTAATTTACTACTGAAACCGTCAAAGATACACCATACTGTGGTAAAACAATCAAAGATTCATATAATGACTTCACCTATTAAAGGTAATTTATACTTTAAATAGAATTTTTAATAAATATACAATCTTATTAAAAGAAACGATATAAATTCTGCTGCTTTGAAATCATAAATGGTAAGTCGTATTAGAGAGGAAGTCCCTAATAAAATAGAAGAAGAGAAGAAATCTATTAATAACGAAATAACTACAGAAAGTAATTTAAATCAACCTCTAATTAATAAATGAAAAATTAAATAAATAAAAAATAGCAAATAATAAATAAAATTAATAAAATAAATACTCCTTAGTTTTAATTATAAGTAATTATTATATAATAACACTTTAATACGTAACAAAATTATCACCATATATATATTTTAGTACTTTTCTATTCATCAAAGCTTCTTTATCATTCAAAATCTCCTTCATTTTGTAAATTAAAAAATTTATTTTTTAGAATTTAGCATCATTTTTCAAAATCTCAAATAAAAACCCTATCAATATTAATAATGAAAAACTGATTGATTTAGGATATTATGGGTATAACTTAAGAAACTGATAAAATAATTTTAATTCTAAATTCTAAAAAAGCTATTTTTTCTATAAAATCTAAAATTTAATCAGAGATCTAATTAAATTTCTAACTTTTTAAAATAAATTTTAATGGTTCTAATTGATATTTGAAAAACATATAAAATATACAAGCTTATTTATCTATTTTTAATAATCAAAACCAATAACTATTTTCTTTTATAGCTTAACCTTATATCTAACTTCAAGCTGATACCCATTTTGCCTTTAAAATTTCCTTCTTAGTTGATATAACATTTTAACTTCATTTTGTTTTTTATGCATTTTTAAAATTTAATTAAAATTATTAGTGTTATTTTTCAATATAAAAAGCCAAATTATTTTAAATTAATTTTCTTATTTTTTTATAGTTTTGTTGAAACAACTTTATATTCATTAAAATAATTCTTAGAAAAATGATGAAAGAGTTTTTTTACTTGTTATGCTTTTATTTTAAAATTTTTTAAGTAAGAAATAATTATCCAAAAGAAAGCGAATGACTATTTGTTAAAAGATTAACAATCAATTGTTAGTCAGTCGACTTTAATAATCTAATTCGCAATATAATAAAATTTTAAGAGTTTTTAAGTTGATATTAATTTTAATTGATAACTTAATAAGCATTTTAATTCATTAATTTACAAAAAAAAATTTGAGATATTTAATTTCCAAAAATGTAAGCTAAAAAGCCATTAGGATTTTGGTAAAATAAGACAGAGCTATTAAAGAAGTACAAAGATGAAAAAAGAAAGAAATTAGA
This sequence comes from Tetrahymena malaccensis 436, assembly GCA_000231845.2. Classification (NCBI taxonomy): domain Eukaryota; phylum Ciliophora; class Oligohymenophorea; order Hymenostomatida; family Tetrahymenidae; genus Tetrahymena; species Tetrahymena malaccensis. The sequence continues at coordinate 371,996 of JH719969.1, forward strand.
CAGGTATTTTTAAAATGATTTAAGCAGCTGTTGTTAATGTCAATTGACATTATTTTTTTATTTTCAATAATTACTACAATTTATGAAGATTAAGTTTTCATTTATGCAGATTTTGCTAAATGTTTTTTTATTTGAAATAAAGATTTAAAAAAGATAAAAAATACCAAAGTTCTGACATGGACACATCGAACAATAGTAGTGGAGGAAGTAACCAATAATCTTTTTTATATGATTGGATTTATTAAAAATTATTTAGATAATATATCTAAGACTTTATTGTCAGGAAAAGCTACATCCGATTCGGTCACGTTAGAAATGTCAGAACTCCCTCCTATCTGGGTTGAGATACATCACTAAACAGAAAACCTGTTAAAAGAAATAGTTGATATAAGTTAATATTTTCTCATTTTATTTACATTTAAATTATTTATTCCTTATTCTGCTTTTAAAATTTTTTGGTGTTGAAGTAAAATAAACCTTTAACTTCTAAAATAAAATAGAAAAAGATATAATTAAAGAGAGTGCGATCAGAATCAGAAGATAATTCAATGATAATGGAGAACAAGATAATAAAATAAATAATTTAGTTTAAGTAGCGATGAAAGTAAATTATATAATTTATTTATTTTTAGCATTTTAGTAGAATATTAATTGTTAAATCGTATTAATTATATAAGTATTAATTTGTTTATTTATAATTTTTAGAAAATCAAAGAAGCTGAATCAAACATCTTAAAAATAGATAAGTTAGCAGCAAATACATAAGAAACATAGCAAGAAAAATTAAGTAAATAATAGATTAATTAGTTTACTTATTAGATTTTAAAATACTATTTATCATATTAAAAAAAAAGTTAGATAAAATGTAAAGCTTTCATTAGCCTCATAAATTTAAGAGCTTACTGTAGACTTTAGAAGATAATAAAAAGGATTGTATGACCAGCTTAAGCAATATAATAATTTGGGCTAAACAGGCTTTATGCATGCAATTGACTACAGTTAGCAAGATTAAATGATGCAAGACTAGGACATGTACGAGCAAATCGCAAGAGAAAGGTATGATAAATTTCTTTCTAATAAATAAAAGAATATACTCAGTAATTTTTAAAAACAGGGATGCTGAAATTAATAAAATTGTAGACATGATTAATGAATTATCAAGTATTTACTAATAATTAGGGCATCTAGTACTGGAAACTGGTACCCTAATTGACAGAATTGACTTTAATATAACTTAGGCTAAAGAAAATACTAAATAAGCAAATGTTCACTTAAAAAAAGTAATAAATTATTAATTAATAAATTAAAAAAAGTATTAAAAATAAGTTAGTTAAATAAAACATTAATTTGTATTTAAATCTAAAAGACTGTACAATATTAAGAAAGCCCAACAGCAAAAAGATGTATTTAAATCCTAATAATATTAATTATAATATTTGCTTTCATTCTTACTCTAAAATACACATGAAAAAGTAAACAAACAGACTGATTGACTGTCTATCAAAAACTGGCTATAAAAATATTTATTGTTATACTTAAATTCCTTTAAAATTAATAAATTAAATAATAAATAAAAATCTAACTCTACTAAATTATTCTTACTATTTATATATGAGTTAATTCTACTTAATTATAATTAATATGTTATATATATATCAAATTCCTTTCTTTCAATATTTAATTACATCCATTTTAGTTTAGCTAAATATCAATTTACTTTATTAAAGTATATTTTTTTATTAAGTACTTAGTAAATTAATTAATGTTATTTATAAAATTTGGATTTACACACAAAATTTTTTAACTCAAAATTAATTTTTGATAATATTTTAGCGGTAATTAAAAATGGAAGTAGAATAATTAGCTGATGCTACTTAAGATAAAGATTAAAAAATATTACTATTTTTGCAATTTTTAGAAAATTAATACAGTACACGATAAGTTATTTTGTTACAAAGCTATAAGGAACTCTTTGTTTGTAAAATATCATCAATTTCTATAAAATTGTTATTAATACAAGTTTAATTAGAATTGTAAGAAGAATTTAGAAACTTGTATGAGTCACAGGGCAGATCTGTAACTGAAGCTATAGGATTTTCTACTCTATAAGAGTATAAGGTATTTTTAAATTGTATAGAAGAGCTATTTTTATTGATGTAAAGAAATATACAAAAGCATTCCTTCTGATATAATTAACTCCAACTAATTTTAAAAAAGCTAAGTAGAAGATACAAATTAACTCTATTTACACTTAAATTCTGAAGAAATTATTGAATGGATTGTAGGAAGACACACACAAAAAAATTTAGATGAAAACTTTTCTTTTATAGAGCCGTTAGATAACATAAGATAGTTGCCAAGTCATATTTAAGGAGTATGTTTTGCAGTATTTGAAGATGATAAACTTAAGTAAATAAACTAATTTGATTTTTGATATAAATATTTTTTTAATCAATAGAAAATCTTATGCTGTTTTTTAATCAGAGAAGTAATTGGTTGAGAGTAAAATTATTTTTTACATAAAATATATAAAACATATTTAATATTTAATTAATTAAATAGATATAATTTACTAGAAAATAGGAGAATTATTGTAAATGGATGTAGATCAGTAAGTATTTTTTTACAAATTCAAATTAAAAATTATTTTTTTCAAAGAGAAAATAATATTTAGACAATTATAGATGAATCAATCAAATTTCTAAACTAAAGTTGCTAAGGATATTTCAAGTAACATTTAGTCAATAATTTTCATAAAATTTAGTATATATTTCAATTGTAATAGGATTGTTGGTTACATTTAGAACAGCAAAAAATATATCTTCAAATTTGAAAGTGATTTTTCAAATAAAGAACTTATTTAAAAGTTAACTGAAGATATTATAAACGAAATATACTAAAAACAAGATAAAAGTGAATGAAATGATGAACTATTAGGATTAATTAGTAGCATTTATTCTTTTTATTTTCTTTTTGTATCATAAAAAATTCAATAATCAAATTAAGTATGATGATTTAAGAAAAATAACTTAATATTTATGTATTTAATTTGATTAGTAAGCTTAGAAGGTTTCTTTGTCAAAATTCAGATACCTTTAATTCATAATTACTAACAAGACATTATTAATTAATTTTTTACTTAAATCCACCTATTTTTTTGAAAATCTAACATTCTGCGGTGTTGTGAGTACCTTACTTTTTTTATTTAATTTTTTTTATATTTGAGTTTTTTAATATAATGTTAAATGTTTTCCATAATTAAATATTTCGATATGTAAATATATTGTAATAAAATTTTTTCCTGATTCTTATTAATTAATAATAATTATTCTGAGATCTTGACTTTTTTTGTCAAAAGTTAAGAAATGATTCAACAAAGTCACCTTTATGTTCTAACGTTCTAGATGACCCATTTTCTAGTAAAAAAAGGCTAAGAAAGTATACTGGTTTATTTATCCGATAATTAAGAAAAATAGACTAATAGTAACAGCCCCAAATCTGATCTAAAAGGAATTAGTATTCAAATAAAAATTTCAAAAATAAATAAAAATTTTTAAGCCTAAATCACTTTTTTTTGCTCAACAGCATTAGCAAATAATGAGTGAAAATTAATTATTTGATATTTATTTTTGGTAAACTCCTGGAAAAAATTTAAATAAAACATTTTTTTTATTTATTTATTTTGTTATTTTATTTATTTATTTTATTTTATTTTTTTTAATTTTAATTTGTTTTTTTTTCTATTTGCTAATATAAAATTATATATTTTTTAAAATAGCACAAAAAATCATTAAAAAAATTAAATATTTATTAGTTTTAAGCATATTTAAAGGATCTATTTAATTTAATTAAAACTAATTAAAATTAATATTAAATAATTTCTAGATATAATTTACCCAAGTATTCGTTATTTTAACCATTTCTTATCAGTTTATTTATGATTCTTTTACCTTAATTGAAAAATAGATAATAAATTTAGATATTAACTTAAGCTAATTAGTCATTCTAGTTTTTAAATATGAATATATTTATCAGATTTAATTTATTAAAGTATCAGAAATAAAATTTTAAAATAGTTGTAAATAAGCAAGTTAGCCTCATCTATTTATTAAATTTTATTTACAATTTATCTTCATGTTAACAATTTATTCTTTTTAATTAGTAAAAAAACTATTTGTACTTGATAATAACAAAATAACTTATTTGATTTCTGAAAAAATTTAGTAATTGCCTTTTAAAAAGCTGTAAGTAAATAATATGGTCAAGAAAATTAACTTATAACTAAAATTTTATTTTATTTCAAATAGTTATTTTAACCACCAAAATTTTAATTTAAAACTAAAGAAATTTGAGTCTTTCAATATTTATTAATATAAAAAATAGCTTGCTGCTTTAAAAATAATTGGAATCAATATTTAAGCCTGAAAGAAAAATGAAGAAAATGTAACTATTTAAACTCAAGCAGGTTTTATGTATTTACTGTTTTAAAAAAATTATTAAAATCAATTTTTGTTTGATAATAGATTAAGATAATCTAAATTATCTTAAAGAATAATTTGAAGTCCTCTAATCAAAATAATTGCAAATTCAATTAATTAATCAATTTTTACAAAGATGTATGATATTTCTAATATTTATAATAAGCACATTCTAGTTATATTTATAAGCTGAAAAACCTATTTTTATAAAAATTAAAACTTTTATTATGTAAAGATTGAAAAGCGATTTAGAGATAAAATTAACGATGATATTTTTGTGCGTATTCAATTAGTTTTTAGAAATTAAGCAATCTTCTTACATTCAGAATGAGTTTTTATGTGAGCATATTATTAGTTTTAGTCTAGCTCATTTTGTTTAATTTTAATTTAAGAAATATTAGAAATAGAAATACACTATAAAATAAGGAATATTCAATATTGTATACAGAGAGAATTTAGGATGGACTTGAAAACTCATTTAAGATTTACTATTTCTAAATTCAAACTTTAAAAAAGTATTCATATCTGGTAATATTATGCTTTATTTATAAAACTCCATTAATAGTTTGTGTACTATATGGTATTTTGTTTTTAATATCAGGTATTTATACAATTTTAACGGGAGCATATAAATCTAAAATAAGTAGAGTAATAAAATTCTTTGGAGAACTTCTATTTTCTACAATCTGGTTTATCCATATTTATATTATAGTATAAGAGTAAAAATTTAATAAATTTGTCATTTTTAATCTATAATAATATATATATCCTATTAATTTAAAATTATAAGATTTATTCTTTTTTATGTCATAAACAGTTATTATTATTATTTCGTAAATTACAAATTACATAAATGAAAGGCTACGAGATAATTATTAAATAAATAGTTAATAATAAAATTTTATTTTGTTGTAGATCTGAAAGAATTTGTAATCATGCATTTTTGAAAGTAAATAATTTATTTTTCAAAATTTTTTTTGAATCACCCTTTTAATTAACTTTTCTTTAAACTATTAAATTGTTCTCTTAACAATTTTCGATAAGAAATTTAATTAATAAAAATAAATAAAGTTTGATTTTTAATTATTAAATTCAATTTTTATTTTTTTTAAATTAGGAATGTAATTTCTCAATCTTTAATAATTAACTAGCAAAAGAAAAATATCAAAATACAATTTAGATATTCTAATATTTTGAAAATTTTGAAGTTTCTAATCACTATAGCAAGAAAAATGATTATCGTAGATATTTTTTATTATATTTTTAATAATTTAAAAATTATAATTAAAATTAAAATAGTAAGAGAGTAAGTTTATTATTTTTCCTAAAAAAAATTAGACTATTTTATTAAAAGTTGGAGAGTTTTATAATTAAGTTTAAATAAATATTTAATATAGGTATGATAAACAATAAAAAAATATATTTTATTTCTAAATGATGGCAAAGATATTTCTAGTAAAATAGAATGAATTTTAAAAAATCGAAAAAAATAAAAAACCGAAGTAAGCTAATTTTGTTAAAAGCAAAAGAGATATCGCAGAATACATGTGCTTAAAAATAATTACAAAATTAAAATAAGGAAAGTGAAGCTTATCAAAATAAATAAATTATGTTTTCATAATACAATAATAATACTTGAATACAATTTTCATAGTTTTTATATTATTTATATGAACTAATCCATTCTTCTAAGTACTCTTCCAAAATACAAATTTAATTTTGAATCAGATTTAATTTTTTTCATGATTTCTTAATTATTTATATTAATTACTCTATTCTTTTTATTATTCTGGCTAAATAAACCTTACATTTTAAATTAGATTATAATTTTTTTTATATTATAAGTAGTATTTTAAATCAAAATGATTCAATATCCACCTTTAATTTCAATTTATTACTAATTTTACTTTCATACCTTACGAAATAAATAATTTTGAGAAAAACATATGTAAATGAGAAAAGTAAGCTAGATTTTAAATATTAGTTAATATAAGAAATTTTTTTTAATGAAACCAATTCTTATTAAATCTGTTTTTTATAGTCATTAATTTGAGAATCGATTGAAAATTTTATCACTGATTTAGCGCTTTTTGTTCATAAAAACGAAAAATTAATATTACAATGATAAATCCAATAAAACTTGATTTAAATATCAAAGAATTTGATTTAAATATTAATTTTAATATTTATTTACCCCATTCTAATTTATGAAATATCTTATTAAAAAATATTTAAATTTATTTAGAAAAAAGAGGGTAAAAGTTTGATTTAATTAAAAAAAAAGTTTAATTTGGTTTTTCAAATTGAGGAGTTTTGAGTTGTAATAAAATAAAAAAGTAAAAATAACATCAAAAAATTAATTCAGTTATCAAGAATAAGAGCAAAATAAGATATTTTTAGAAAAGTAAAAAGATATGAAAAACAAGTTAAACATCTTAATATTTTCAATTATAAGTAATATTATTTTAACTTATCAACCAAATTAGTATTTTGAAATTTATTAAACAACTTAAGATAGCTTTCTACCTTGCTAACAACTAATAAATAGCTAATCTAAATTTCT